>CAJNJA010019868.1:0-10087 GCA_905231915.1 Symbiodinium necroappetens
ATCAAGGGCATCGGGGGCGAGGCTCGCATTTCGTGGGTTGGTATTTCTGCGCTTGGGGGGGGGGGGGTGGGATGTAGGAGTCGAAAGCACACGGGCCGAAAAGACTGAGGGTTCTGCGAGAAGTTTAGAGTTCTCCACGGCATTAACCCGGAAACCTCAACCCCGGACTATGTTCTAAGCCCTACATAATCCACAACATCTGCTCTGAATCACTGAAGCCAGCAGGTCTACGCCATCCGCCCAACAGGGGAGCGGGTCCCCTCCAAGGTCTGCAGTTTTGGGTTTGAGGATTTGGGCCTGGGTTTTTGGCTCTGTGCTACTTGGGTTTGACGGTCTCGGGTTTCGGTGTTTGCGGGTTTCGGCATCCGGGTTGGACTTGTGTGTGTGTGTGAGGTTTGGGGAGGATTTAAGGATTTCGGGCCCAAGGGAATAGCAGCACGCAGTTTAGGCTTGGAGGCGAGAAGCTGTCAGAATCAAGCCACGGACTTTACGTGTTCTGAAATAGTAGTAATATTGTCCCCTTCTCAGCCCTGTTGGAACTCATCATTCAGGCCCCAACCTTATAGCAGTTCTTATAGCAGCCCTTATCCCCCCTTTACAAGAAACCCGAGACGCAACTCTATTCTACTAACTTGGAATAAGGCACCTTATACCCATAGGCTCCATAGTNNGTTCCTGTTTGGGATTACCTTATAGGCTCCTTTATATGCGCCACACGAAGGTATTGCAGGTTTCCGAAAATTGGGGACCCTAACATAGTACCCTAAATAGTAGGACCCCCCATTATAAGGACCCCCCAAATAAGGTCACCCTTATTTTCGCACCGCGGCTCCCAGATCGACTTCCTGGGCGGCGAGTCTTTGCCGTCCTGGGCCGAGACTCAGAAAGCCCGGGGCCCGGGTGTTCACACGTACTTAGACGGTTTAGGGCTTAGTGTTTAGGGTTTAGGGCTTAGGGCTTAGGGTTTAGGGCTTAGGGTTGAGGGTTTAGAGTTTAGGGCTTAGGGCCTCCCTTGTGAAGCACCAGGAAACTCTGTGAAAGAGCAAAAGTCTGTGTATACATATGTATATTCAAGATATTCATGAATGTATATGCATTATGCATGTATGTACATATATATATACATACACACCTATATGCATAAATGCATATATGCATCTGTATGCCATATGTGCATATCTGTTTAGATTCGTAGCATGTTTTTTCAGGGCATTTGAAGCAGGATCCTTCAATACGGAGTCATGGATCCTATGGAGACCCCGAATCAACAGGTGCTGACTCAGTCTGTGAGTTTATAGCCCCTAAACCCTAAACCCCAAACCCTAAACCCCCAAAGCCCTAAACCATAAACCCTAAAGCCTAGACCCTAAACCCCAACCCCCAACCCTAAAGCCTAAACCCTAAACCCCAAACCCCAAACCCTAAACCTAAACCCTGAACCCTAAAGCCCAAAGAGCCAGCGGGATCCACAACGACCCCAGCCCTCCGCAGCGGTGAGGTGCCCACTGGGACTGAGGAGGATGCCGCTGAGGAGGAGACGGAGGACTCTGTTCCGACTTCGTCTTGGGTTTAGGGTTTAGGGCTTTAGGGTTTTTGGGGTTGAGGGGTTTAGGGTTTAAGGTTTTGGGGTTTAGGGGTTTAGGGGTTTAGGGTTTAGGGGTTTTGGGGTTTGGGGTTTAGGACTTAGGGCTTTTAGGGTTTAGGCTTTTGGGCTTTTGGGTTTAGGGCTTTTGGGGTTTAGGGTTTAGGGTTTGGGGTTTGGGGTTGAGGGTGTAGGGTTTTGGGGGTTTGGGGTTTAGGGCTTTTGGGGTTTAGGGTTTTGTGCTTCGGAGTTTTTGGAGATGTTTTGGGGCTGAATGGGTTTAGGGTTAAGTGCAGAACAGAGCCCTGAAAGAGGTTCCGGATCTGGTTTACGCAGATCACTCTAGTGCATCTTACGCAAAGCAATCAAGGCTGTGCTATTACTGATATTTTAGTTGTGACTACAGAGTCTGCCTTGCTTCTACTGGCCTCTCTACCTTCCAAAGTCTTCTATCTGGGTCCGCAGGCCCTCAATCCCACATCCCTTCTCAGGGACCTCTCAGGGGAGCAAGTTTGGAAGGATCGATGGGCTGATGGGCTGGGTTCAGCAGGGATGAAAATAAAATTGAGCTGCATCGATGAGTAGTTCTGGGCCTAAAGCCCTTCATCAACTTCAAGGGTTTTACAAAAAAATAATGAAGCCCCGGCCCGGGGCAGAGCCTGGAGGTAGGAGCACCGGTCACGAGTCCAGTTTCCAGGCTTTTGATGCAACGGAAACCCCTAACCCCTCTAACCCTGAAACCCCCCTAAACCCTAAACCCTAAACTCATATCTTTGAGGTCTGGACCTTCAATTCAACCCGGTAGCTAAAAACTGAATGTCCGATGCGCTACCTCCTTCGCTAGGCCCGATCCCCTAAACCCTATGCCCCAACTAATCATACCCGAATCCCTAACTTCTCGACTCAGTGGTCTCGGTCACGCCTATACTTTTGGATTTGTGCAGTCAGAAAATGGTGTTAACAACGAAAAGCTTTAGACTTTAGGCCTCTCTAGTCCTAAGGCATTGAAGCTGTGCTGCACAGGAGATTCCCGAGGAGTTGCCTGAGGAAGACGCTCCACACTTGCAGGTGCATCGCTGGTTTGTTGACAACGGCTTTCCGGGTGTGGCTTAGCGTTTAGGGTGTAGGGTTTAGGGCTTTAGGTTTAAATTGTAAGGACATTTTTTGAGGACAGCGTTTCGAACGGCTTCTAAAGCTTCCGACTCAAGATTGCATTTGCAGTGTCCTCGCGAGGTTGTCATACCCTGTCTCTATGCTTTTATAGTTTCCGCAGCTCAAATCCTTAAGCCCAGAACCCGAAACCGCACCACTGGAAGGCGGTGTCTCGTATCATATCACGAACTTACCTAAACCCCCCAAGGTAGGTAAAATAATGGCCCAAAACCTCTAAGAGGCTATTATTCTACATACTTTGGGGGTCCAGGTAATCCCTAATACGCAGCCCTAATCCTCTCCTGCCATCTCGGCTTCGGGTCTAGGGCCAGGGCCAAGGTTTACTACAAATGCCCGAAGCTGAATAAATGCCCGTAGTAGTCGTTAGAGTTCATAACTACAGTACACCACATATCCCCAAACCCAAGGGAGGTCTGGTATTCTGTGTCCAGCGACAGTTCAGGCTAGCCCCTAAACCCTAAACCCCTAAACCCCAAACCCCTAAACCCTAAACCCTAAACCCCCAAACCCCTAAACCCTAAACCCCTAAACCCTAAACCCCTAACAAAACCCTAGAAACCCTTGCAGGCCAGCACACAACCCCAGTTGGCGCTGGAGCAGACGCAGAAGGCACCACGTCGTAGCTGCGACTCTGCAAGGTCGGGTTTAGGGTTTAGGGCTTATAGGGTTTGGTTTAGGGTTTAGGGTTTGGTTTAGGGTTTAGGGGCTATAGGGTTTGGTTTAGGGCTTATAGGGTTTGGTTTAGGGTTTAGGGTTTATAGGGTTGGGTTTAGGGCTTATAGGGTTTAGGGTTTAGGGTTTAGGGTTTATAGGGTTGGGTTTAGGGTTTAGGGGTTATACGGTTTGGTTTAGGGTTTAGGGCTTATAGGGTTTGGTTTAGGGTTTAGGGTTTATATGGTTTGGTTTAGGGTTTAGGGTTTATACGGTTTGGTTTAGGGTTTAGGGCTTATAGGGTTTGGTTTAGGGTTTAGGGTTTGTAGGGTTTGGTTTAGGGTTTAGGGTTTATAGGGTTTGGTTTAGGATTTGGTTTAGGGTTTAGGAGTTATAGGGTTTATAGGGTTTGGTTTAGGGTTTAAGGTTTAGGGTTTAGGGTTTGGGGCTTAGGGTTTGGTTTAGGGTTCAGGGTTCATTAGGGTTTAGGGTTAGGGTTTAGGGTTTACAGAGTTAAGGTTAGGATTTGGGGTTTGGTTTAGGGTTAATCACCGCCGCTCGGTGATGTAACCCTCAACCCTGCTACCCTCAACCGAATGTAGGATTCCGGTGGAATTCCTAGAACCCGAAACTCGGGATCGTTCTCTAAACACCAAAACCCCTGAAACCCTAAGCCACCAAGCCTAGACCGCATGCTCTAACCCCAATCTGACGGATCATAGCATATTCTGTGGTCTTATCTCAATATCATGTGCTTTTTGCGGGCTGTTAATATATTTCAATGTACTGTTGTATAGCACTCCTGCAAGAAGCATAAGTATACTTATACACTGGCATCATGTCAGCATGGTACAATGCTATGTTATGCTGCTGTAAGCTGTACATGTGGCGTACATGCAGCATAGACTTACATACCCACGCATACCCACATACATGATCTTAGGTTACATTCCGTTGCATTTTTCTCTACATGACATCGTAAATTACAGTTCCATTCTGTTTCACATTGCATTTTTGCAATTCATGTACATGGCATCTGTATATATGTGCCAAGGTTGCCCCCCCCCCCCCCCGCCCCCCTCCCTCTCCCAGGGCATACCCCGGAAGAGCAGAGCCGCACACCGTTTTTGAAGGATTTCGAGCGCTTTAGAGGCTTCTGGTCGGAGTTCGCATTCAAAACCCTGGCCCAGATGTCCATTTCGAGTCCATGGTATGCCTCGCTTTGTCTTCGGTGGGGCGACACAGCTGCTCCCTCACGTGGGCTGAACAAAGCGATTGAACATTTGAACGGGTAACCCCTGTAAAGGGAGAAGGCTCGGCTCAAGGGCATTAGAAGGGGTTCAAAGAAACCACGTGCCAAGGCTGGTACATGGGCTATTTTGTGGGGGGAGTACCATTGGGCAGGGGTGGGTTGATAATGCCGGCCCCCCGGACCAGCCACGTTGTGCTTGCATTACATTTTTTCATTTCACTTATACTTATACAGCACATTCACATTGCATTTGCACTACACTTACATTACCTACATCTGTGTTGCATTTGCAATGCGTGTTCATTGAGTTTACATTGCAACCACATTGCATTCACATGACATGTCTGCCTTTTCTTTACAGTGCCTGCAGAACATGCACCTTCTATTTACACTACATGTCGGCTGCATTCACATTAGCTTTGGATTACATGTTGCTTCCTTTTGTTGCTCTATTGCTTTCCTCCATACATGCATGCACATAAGAAATGCATGACACACGCGTACATACATGCGTACATACATACTTCAATGCACACACAAACACATACACACAGACACACACACACACATGTATGCATATATATATATGCACATATATATATACATACATACATACATACATACATACATACATACATACAGAGACAGACAGACGGACAGACAGACCGACGGACGGACAGACAGGCAGACAGACAGATAGACATGAATGCACGCATGCATGCATGCATGCATGCATGCATGCATGCATGCATGCATGCATGCATGCATGCATGCATACGCACATACGTACATACATACATGCATACATACATACATACATACATACATACTCCCGTCTACCATGCGCTTTGCCTGGTCCGCTGCATTGGTGCAAAGCCTGGGATGCTGGTGGCTTAAGGAGGTGGGTCACGGAGACCCCCTCCTTTTAAAAGGGTATGACATGGTTCTTTGTAGTGATAGAGGGATTGTACATTCAAAACCTGGAAAAGTCCCTTTTCGGAGTTCAGGGAAAAGTAGGGAAAGGCATGGCGGATCCAACGGTTACCGGCTTTGTAATGATATCGGCTGTGGCAGCATCGCCAGTGTGGGATGAACGGGTCGAAGCTTACCGGTTTAACCGCTTTAACCGTAACCCCAACCCCGATAGCAACCCCCAGAAGCTCTGCACCGCTTACATTTAGCGGGCCCTTGCAGTCGTGTCATTCCGTTAGGTGTGATGTTGTCTCGGTCCATGGAGTTGTGGGAGTACCGCACACACCGCAGGTGCACTTCATAGTAATTAGTAGTGAAGTGCTACCCCACGCTAGACTCTAAACCAGATGTTTGCACAGCAGGACGGAACACTTAGATGTTATGGATTTAGGTTTGCGGCTGCGGGGCTGTGCTTCTAGGAATACTACCCTGAGCTTCCAGCAGCTTGCGCATGTTCTCCTCAACAGGGTTCGGAATGTCGCTAGCTTTGGAATGTAGGGCAACCCCAACTCTACGAGTCCAGATGTACCGAAGGACGACAGTTGCTGCGTTTCTTGCAGCTACTTTCAGTTCGTAGTGATTTGTAGACACCCGTGCGATCAAACCCCAGCCCCTGAAATCCCAAAGCCGTCACCCCTCTGCAGCCCACCTTCCCCCGTATCAAGCATCAGTAAGTTGAAAGTCTCAAGCGGAGCGGCGTGCCAGCGCCGGGGTCTGTCGGTCGGCCAAGGACGTCTGCAACCAAAGCTGATAGTGCTTAGGGCGTCTCTGCTGTGTGCCTCACTTCTGCCCCTGAACTCTAAACCCTGAACCCCTAACCCCTTAACCCTAAACCCCTAAACCCTAAACACTAAACCTCTAATACTACAGACCCCTGACCCTGAATAGCAACACATATGTGTGTCTGTGTTTGCTGCGGGCGAGGCCTCATAGTCTAAGTCTAAGTCGTAGCTTGGGGCTCCGTACAGTACCCTAAGCCTAAGAGCACTAGTAACTTGTACCCCTAAAGAATCGTACTCTACACTGAACACTAAAAGCCAAACACCCGTAGCAGTACATAACTCACGAGACGCCTAAACCTGAACATCAAAGCCGAAAAACCCTAAACCCTAGAACCGTTGTAGATCCCTGATAGGACCCTCATATATCCCTTATAGAACCCTTCCACAGATATCTTTCTCTCTCACCCCAAGAAGCTGAGCTCACTTGCCGACTGGCCTTGTGCTGAGTCTGCCACCCATGGCTTAGCCGCAGCTTCGGTTTCATGGCGGTCCTTGCAACCCAAAGAGCCGGTTTAGGGCTTAGGGTTTATAGCTTAGAATTTAGGGTTTAGGGTTTAGGGCTGAGGGTTTAGAGCTTAGGGTTTAGGGTATCGGGCCGGGCTTAGGGCTTATAGCTTAGGGTTTAGGGTGTGGGGCTTAGGGTTTAGAGCTTAGGGTTTTAAGGTTTAGGGTATTGGCAAACCCTTAACTATGGAAGAAACCATGAAGTTCCGGCGTAATTTGAAGGGCTGAATGGGCTACCAAGACTACTCCTGCGGGCTCGTGATGTAGCTATATCGGCTTAGGGTTCACCTGCAGCCGAAACAACGTACGTTTCTAGAATTGCTTAGTCTGGTTATGTATTTATAGTTCCTGAAAAAGGTAGGGTTTTTTTGCACCACAGCGAAACCCTAAACCCTAAACCCCTAAACCCCAAATCCCTAAACCCCTAAACCCCTAAACCCCTAAACCCCTAAACCCTAAACCGTAGAGTTTAGGTTGGGCTTCAGGTCCAAGCGTCGTGGCGGCCGCGCGATCGCTGCGGGTCGTCAGCTCAGGGCAGCCTGGATCTTCGCTGTGGGAGGAGGAACCTGAAGCAAGACTGAGTTTAGGGGTTTAGGGTTTGGGGGTTTAGGGTTTGGGGGTGCAGGGTTTAGGGTTTAGCTGTGGAACCTGAAGCAAGTCTTCGGCCACTGAGCTTAGGGCTTCGGGTTTGGGGTCTAGGGACCTGAATCAAGTCTGGGGACCTGAAGCAAGTCTTGGGCCACTGAGCTTGGGGGTTCGGGTTTGGGGGTTTGGGGACCTGAAGCAAGTCTTGGGCCACTGAGTTTAGGGCTTAGGGTTTAGGGGTTTAGAGGTTTGGGGGTTTAGAGGTTTAGGGGTTTAGGGTTTGAGGGTTTAGTTAGTTAGTTAGAGTTTAGGGCTGAGGGCTGAGGGTTTCAGGGCGCCTTCGATAAGAAATGCTCTTATTCGTATAAAAGCTTCTGGTGCTTCTTTTCACCCGCTGACATACAACTCAAGGCGGGGTTCCACACGTCATCGTGTACAGCAGGTTAGGGTTTGGGGTTTAGGGTTTAGGGGTTTAGGGTTTAGGGTTTTAGGGATCCTTACAAAGAGTACCCTGAACGGGATCCTATTTTGCAGAACTACCCTATAAATCCCAGATCCAACGAGCAAAGACACACAACCCTAAAAGCAAAACCTAAACCGTAAAACCCTGCCAGAACACCAATAACATGTTATCTTCCACTTCTCCTTGTTACGAAATCCTCATTCTATCACGGCTTCACAAAACACAGTAGGATTTCGGAGGCTTCAATTCAAAGGGGAAACCCTGCACTCTAAACCTTAAGCCCTACCGTTGATGGTACAAATCCTGCATTACCTTAAGGACCCTAAACTATGAGAATTATGGTATATTCCCTATTATGGGTAATGCAGGATTTATATCATTAATCAACCGTGGCACCCTCCATCCCGAGAGCCCACTCCCATTTGGCCTTCCGTGGGCTCGTTGGCCGGCTTCGTGTCTTGAGCCGGGCTGGACTCACCGCCTGATTACCCCAAGGAACATACCTTAAATTATAATAGGAACCCAAATAGAATTTAAGTTATAGTCCTTAATTAAAGGGTTTTGGAGCCTCTGGGACCCTAAGGGTTCATGTACCCACATTCTGTATAGTATACTTAGGCCTTCACGTGGTTCCTAGATGGGTACTTTACGGTCAAAGGTAGATGGGCACCTTAGGACAAGCCAAACTTCCCCACAGCTCCGCGTGGTTTAAGAAATGGAGGGGTTTAGGGCTGTAGAGTGTCGGGGGTCAGGAGTTTCGTGTTGAAGGCTTGCTACCTCAGGGTTTATAGGTATGGGTTTTTAGTCTAGGTCCGTCTAGGTGAGGTGTTTAGCCGTTTGGGGTTTTGAGCGGTTCAGGTGTTTGGTGGTAGGGCAGCGACATGCTCCTTCTTTCTTACCTTTACTATTTACTGGCTGTTGTCAGCGACTGTCCTGGAACTGCGGGATGTTGGAGACGAGGGACGTCATGTTGCGTAACTCCAGGATTCATACAACTGCATAGACCTCGTACTGCTGATGATATAAGTTGCGCATGACCTTGAGGACCCTAAACTATCGGATTTATGGTACATTCCTCATTATGCGTAATGCAGAATTTATATCATCAACCGTATCAACAAGAGTCACTATGGGCCCGGCATGAAGGAACCTATGGTGTTGTTGGAACATTTAGTCAGGTCGCGCGCTTTACAACCCGAAACCCGGAACCTAAACCCTACACCCTAAACCCTACACCCTAAACCCTACACCGTACACCCTAAACCCTACACCCTGAACCCTAAACTCAGAGTGTTCTAGCCTCGGTAACCCCAAGTCATGCAAGTTACTGCGTGCTGACCCTATGGGTAGTTCTCTAAATTGGGGTCCCTTTTCAGTTCTCCAAAATACTACGGTACGGCAACTTGTTCTAGAGTAGAGGAGACCCCAATTGAGAGAACTACCCATCTAACGCTGTTGTGTTGGGTGGGTGTGAGTTAGAAGCCTCAAGCTGCGGCCTCTCAGCTCAAACTCAAGCCCCATAGGACCATCGTAGAGAAGCTGCAAGCAATAAAGTTGACGTGACGTTTGGAATACCCCCTACATAAACCCTATACCAAAACTCTACATCCTCCCCTCCTCGACTCCCAACATCTCCCAACCTGAGGAAAATAACAAGGGACATTGGACTTTCGGTAGAAATATGGGTAGTTCTCTACATTAGGATCATTTTTCCCCAAACAGCGAAGTATTGGGGTTCTCAATTTATGCAAAGAAAGGGATAGTGTGACGCGCCTCACCGGGGACTAGCCGGATTTGTCTCCCTTCATAATCTCGATTTAACCTGTTGTCTCTGCTCTGTCTGAGTCTGGGAGCCGGATGCTGTGACACGCCTCGCCGGGGACTAGCCGGATTTGTCTCCCTTCATAATCTCAATTTAAACTGCTGTCTCTGCTCTGTCTGAGTCTGGGAGCCGGATGCTGTGACACGCCTCGCCGGGGACTAGCCGGATTTGTCTCCCGTCATAACCTCAATTTAACCTGTTGTCTCTGCTCTGTCTGAGTCTGGGAGCCGCATGTTGTGACGCGCAGCGCCGGGGACTAGCCGGATTTGTTTCCCTTCATAATCTCATTTTATACTGTTGT
>CAJNJA010019869.1:0-10087 GCA_905231915.1 Symbiodinium necroappetens
ATGTAATGCAATCTAATGTAATGTAATGTAACGTAAGGTAATGTAGTAGATGGATGGATGGATGGATGTATATATTTATTTATTTATACATATATATATATATGTATGTATGTATTCATGTGTTCAGCACCCGAACTGGTAACTCTCCCAGACGGCATTCAAGGTGCCGCAATGCGCACTGAACTCGAAGCCGGTGCTTTCTCCAAACTGAAACTGCAAACGTCTCGGCGTGGTCGTGTACCACACCAGGAACTGGTCTGTACAGGCAGTCGGGACTGGAACAAGCAGTACCCAGGTCACTTGGCATGCCAAGTCCAGCTGCCAAAGTCCAGCTGCCGCGCCTAACTACTAACTAATTACCGCACTTGAAATAATTTGTCGACTCCCTCGCAAGCAACCCAAGCGACGAGTTTTATCGTCGACTGAGTCCTGTATACGCGACGAGGGAACGGAGACATTCTTGATGCAAAGCGGGTTCGCATCCCCCATTACACGCGAGGCTCATCTGCGTGTGGTAAGCTTTTCCAGCTGAGGCTGCTCCTCAGCGCGCGTTCACACGGACGCGTTTGAGAGAAAGGTTCACCTCTGGCCTCCGGTGCCTCCCTCTGACTGCGCTCAGCTCCTGGCCGAGCCGAGGCGGCCAGAGCAGCTCCAAGTAGCAGCGTGATAATTTGGAAGATCGCACCTTACACAGAAAAACAGTGACAGCTGGCAGCGGCTGGCGGCTGGCATGCTTTGAAAACCTGAGCTGCCATCAAGGGTCCGTAAACGCCGGCACCCATTGCATAGCTTAAGGTGCCAAAGTCGCCCAAGCCCATGCCATGTCCCGCAACTGCGCCCATGATCATTGCGGCAATCATTAACCCAGCTGCAGCAGTGGCCAAACCACTGCACGGCAGCAAGAGCCTGACAGTCGCGAGTGCGAATCGAGCGCCCGCAGTCGGTCAGTCGGGCCTTGCTCCGAGTGAAGGGTCAAGCGCACCACCGCAGTTCAACAGCGCCACGACGGAGATCAAGGCAGCGAGGGTCGCGACGATTGAAAAGCAAACAGCCGCATTCACCTGATTAAGACAGACTTCAAAGCTTCGCGACAGGTGCTGTTCCGTGCTTCAACTCCCCAAGCACCGGGCAAACCCACGTGTTGTATGAATACCGGAGCAGATCTCTTCCTGTGCACCACAAGTCTTCGTCTTCCGTGCATACTAGCATGGCAGTCAGGACGTCCTGGATCTGTACTTGGAAGTCGCCACCACACAAAACGGACGAGTCCAAGCTCACGGAGGGCAGGCTGACACCAAGGACGTCGGAGCGCCCAGCGAACTTCCACAGGCTTAAACCACCTGAGGACATCAACAAAGGCTCTAGTGCTTCTTGCAGACTTTCTGATGGCTGAAGCCCAGTGACCCTGCGCGGAGGCCAACCCGGCAAATGCGGTGGCCCCCACAGCACCCTGCCACCACACGCACGACAATGCCACCTCAGGTAGATCAGCAGATCAGTAGTCAGTAGTGGCGTGCTTGTGAAGGTAGGTCTCCAGGTTTGTGACGAGGAACCACGGAGCAAAAGCTTCCCACTGCCAGTAAGGCTACGGCAACGAAGGCCTGAACATCAGTCGGCAGTAAACTGTTACACTCTGCAGGCCGCAGTCAACGTGTCTCTTCTTGCGTGTACTGTGGTGCAGTATGCGCAAGAGACTCGAAGGATGGCAGTGTAGCTGTGGCTTGCTTCTCCACCATCCCAAAGCACTGTGAAAAGCTGGCTCGAGCGGTTCCAAATCGAACGACAAGCTGCTGAACCTATCCCGGGCCGTTGCAGCAACGACACCATGGCACCCCAAAGTCTGTGGCACTCACCCAAGCCTGCGATGCTCGAGCCAGTGCCAGAGCAGAGACGAGTAAGCAGGACACCCACCCAGCCACACCAATCCTATTCGCACAACTCGGGCCTGCAATCTTTGGCTTCGAGCGCATGACCCGTACTAATTTGTCGGATGCGCCGGCACATCGGCGCCGTGCCCAGCCTGGCAGGCATCAAGCATAAGAGCAACGGTTCTAAGAAGCCCAGGGGACTAACGGGCACCATATTTCTTATTATAGGGACAAAAATGGATGACGTTTCGTTGGCCGACTATCAAACCAGCGAACAGCTTGGGTGGAACCCTGAATCCAAGCTCCGTGATGGACAGGCAGGTTACACGAGCGACGACACGGAAGGAGATGCAAGTAGGCAACTGGCTCTACGGCCTCTTCCGTCCCGGCCGCAGAAGCCCCAGATCTGGCCTGGTCCGGAGGTTCGTCCACCTGCACTCCGGTAGAAGCCACAAGCACAGCAATCGTCTCAGCTTGCAGAACCCTGCCGAACCTCGGGCTCTTCTGTCCTGCTTGGTGATGACATCCTGTCAGCTCTCCCAGGCTCTCCCAGAAGCGACATAGGAAGCACCCGAACTTCCGGTCTTCTCGGCCTAAAACCTTCTCCGACCTTCCCTTCATGCCAGCAATGATCAAAGATACAGCACAGGTGCATGTGAGCTGTCACTGGTGCCGTCCAGACAAACGAGGAAGCGTACTCGTAAGTCGTAAGACATTTGCACGTGTTTGGGGGCGGAAGGAAAAGCGCTCCTTTTTCGACTCTCACGCTCGCACCAGGCAGGCAAGGCGAGCGCCGCAGCTGCCTTCCTCGTGCTTGTCTTTGACCATCACGGGCAAGCAAAGGCTCAGCTGAACTGTACAACAACAGAGCCGTTGCCATCTGCACAGCAGCCCGCTGGTCGCCCTTTCGTCGCCTTGGGGCCTTGCGGGAGGTCCCGCAGATTTCATGGGCTCTTTCCCTTTCTGGGGGCCTGGGCCTCCCGGTGCAGAGCTGCAGCCTCCGTGACGGGACGAAGCTGCTCACGTCTTGGGAGGTCGAAGACTATAGGCCGATGGGTCGGGTTGTACTCCGAGGTGCAGGTTGAGGCATTCACAAACAGGGTGACCTCATCTGTCGTGCAGCCGTGGTCTTCATGGAGGTGGCCAGCCACCACCACCTCAGGGGTGCAACACAGGCGATGCTGGCTTTGAAAAATCTCTGCACCTGCCCTGACTTCCGAAGCTGCGAGTGACTCTACTGACTGAGTATTGAAAGCACCCGGCCGAGATAGCGCGGCTCTGAACAACTTCCAGAAGGTCCTGGCATCCGACCCTGCCATGACGGCAACGGTCTCCATGACCAGCAGGCGGCCCGTGCACCAAAAGGATGTCCGTATCATCCGGAATGGCTTCCCACTTCTTGCGGATCTCCTGGCCTCTGGGCAGATTGAAAGCCCAATCGCAGAAATCCGGCTGCCATGGTGACCCATACACTTTGTACCCGAGAACGTCCACGGAAGAATCCTCCAGGTAAGTGCAGCCTGTCAGTGAGCTCCGCGCCTTGTGGCAATCGTATGCACCGCCTCTGTGAAATCGTGCAGCACCACGTGTCTTGTAGTACTGCTCATGGAAGGTAATGTCGTGGTTTCCGGCAATGACGATTTTCTCTTGTGCTGGGTATGCTGAAAGCCACTCACCAAAGCTTTTCACTTGCTCCGGCTCGCCTGTATTCGTGAAGTCACCTCCGCAGAAGATGCACTTGCAAAGACTGCGTCCGACACTTAATATGGAAAGTCTACCATTCCCCCAAAAAAAACAAGTGTTGCTCTTGCCATTGCCCGACAGTTCGAGCACATGAAAAGGCAGCTGAACAAAGTAGACGTACCTAGAGGTTTTAGAGTAGGTGACACTTACTAGGCACTAGTCGTAACTAGTCGTGCAGGTAGCAAAGTTTACATCCCCAGTCCGACTAGCCCCACAGAAACGGGAAGAACAGCCTGCACTTCCTCCACCGGATCGAGTATAAGGCGAGTCAACCGGCAGAAATTCGACAGCACTCTGTAAAGGCCCTCGGCATCGCTGCCGCCCACGTTCGCTTACGTGATGTCACGTGGTTCCGACCCCGGAAAGAATGGACTCACGAAACGAACCCACTGCCTGTGAAGCAACCTCAAAATTCTGATAAGCTCACCCGACCACTGACGATACGGGGATCGGCCCCTCGTTCTTGTTTTCCACCCACTCATTGATAGCCTAGATTGAGCTGTGACTTCCAGCTGTGCCTGCATGTAGGAGCACGTCGGCTGGTGGACGATGCTCCCGTGGGATGAGGTCATGCATGCCATGGGTATCACCTGAAGATACTCTGGAATGTTGCATGAAAAGGGTATGCATGTTTTCGCGAGCACTTGCTGACATGGCACTGAAGCAAACGAACCTGATGTGGCCTTCAGCTTTCTCTTGGCTCCATGGATAGGGTACCACAGCAGCACCCGCCGGCGCCCAAGAGAGGCTGTTCACCAGCACGAGGTCCTGATCTCGTCAGGGCGGAGGAGAAAGCAGGAGATGTCAAAAGTCATGCTTCAATGGCCCGTCCTCGGCACGGAAGTCACCCTCCACGCCATCGTCGTCAAATTCGACGTTCCACGTCCCGTCTTCATTGTCCAACGCGACAATTCCGAGGCCCCGCCCATGCTTGAAGACTCGCGCTCCGACCTCCATGGCGCGCTTTCAATGCACCACCCGCCAGCCAAGAAGTCTGAGCCCACTTGCGATTGTGAGAGATACCGCACTGATGCCACAACAAAAATTTCAGCCGAACACAGCTTCCTCTGTTTTCTGACCGCTGTCCACATGCCGCATCCGATCTAGCTCGGATTCACGTATGTATGTCGACGACACCCCAGACTGATCGTCAGCAACCCAAACGATAGAGGTGGTGGGATCCCTGCAGATCGGGCACCTGTGCAAGCCCACAGCGCAAGCCTCGCAAGTGCTTCGACCAAGCAGGAAACGCGCAGTGCACTGCACAGATACTGCACATTGTGACAGCAGACCTGCCTGGCACAGACACAGGTGCCGGCAAGGCTGGCACAACATCCGACGAGGGCCATCCAAACAGACCACGCAAGGCTGCCGCGGTCGATCTTCATCTCCATGCAAAATGCCAGGCTTGGAAAGAAGCAGCTTCTGGCAGAGCGGGCCACATTTGTGAGACATGAAGAACATGTCTATACCACGGCGGCCCAAGTCAGCAATCCCGAACTGCTTCTGCAAACTGTGAATCTGCGGATCGGTCCAAGTCGTTCCAACTCCCTGAATATCAACGCACAGCTCCTGACCTCCGGAGTCTTGAAAAGTAAAGTGGCTGAACGCAGCAGCAACCTGCAGGGCACCGCAGTCTAGGCCGTCTTTCAAGTCTAGGCTGTAGGCCGTGAGTGACAGGGCTTCAACTGGGACTTTGGGCATCCAACCTCTGCAGCCTGCCCGCTCTGAGAGTCAACAAAGCCATCGTTGCCATTAAGCTTGACATAGTTTCCTGAAATGTAGCGCTCGGCTGTGACGTAGCGGCACCCAGCCTCTTGTGCCTCGTCGCTGATCTTGAGGACATACGCTGGCACAAACCTCACCTTGGAACACTCCGACTCCCTGACTTTGTCGATGGCAGCGTTGAAAGCTTTGGCAAACTCCTGCGCCCGACGGTGGTTTTGCAAAAAGAACTTGTGCACGTCCTCGGCCCTGCATCCAGGAGTCGCATTCGATCAGCCCAAACCCCCACAAACCGTCCATGTTGTGCTCACAACAGTGCAAAGCAAGACAGGCGTGGCCTGTGCTTTGCGACAAACTTGCTTTCCTTCACGACCAAATGAAATCTGGAGCCGGGCACCGCATCTTCAGAGTACCAGTGCGCACTCCGGGCATGATATGCATATCCTCAGTCCGCAGTGCTAGTACGATGCTCAATTAAAACCGCGTGATCATGCGGAAGCCCACAATGCTTTCGATTGAATTAACGAGGTTCGAAGTGCTCCCTGCGCAAATGGCTGGTGATGCAAATACCTCAGGTATCTCACGCAATCCAACCGGACAGCCCGCGGGGCCGGAGCTGACAATGCACAAATCAATGTACCACTTCGTTTTGATCACTGCCTGTTTTACCAAACCTTCGCACCCCACAGCATGCTCAAGGGAATCCTCGACAAAGCGGCACGAGGCGGGCGTCTCCACATGCACGCAAATCATCCTCCCCTCTCTGGATCATCAGCCAGGCCCAGCCTCAATAAAAAAGGCCCCCAGCCAAAGGCCCCCACTGAAGAGATGACCTCTGATGCTTCCGCGCTCTGCCAAGGCCAAGTGGCACGGCCGAGCGCGGCTTCGGAGCTCTGATGCGCTTCCGCGCCATGCATCGGGTGGCTCTAGGTCCTGCCGGGATAAGAGGCTTCAACCCGGCAATACTCACAAGGATACAACATGGCCGCTGGGTTCACAGGCCATGAGACTCTGGGTTGAATGCAACATGTTTGGCAACATCGTCCTTTGGAGGCACTCGGGTCAGGGCCTCCTCGCCAAAGCCGAGCAGTGAGCCGTGCAAAGTAGACACCTTGAGCTGTCGCAGCACCCCAGGCACCCCACCCTCCCTTCCGACAGGAATTTCACAAAGAGGTGTTCTTGTATGCTCTTGCTGAGGCCACCACGGAGGTTCCTAGCTGGCCGAAAATGGACTGCAATTGTTCATGAACGACTTGACAATCATGAAATGTGCCGCCACCGAGGCGTGCCAAGCTCTGCAGCATCGACATGCCAAAATCACCAAAGCCAACCGTGTGCAATATACACGTGTTGCCAAATTCCTGACGGATTGCGCACATAGCATTTTCAATACAAGCTGTGGGACGGTGCTCCCAAATAACTTCGGTTGGTTCACCATCGCTCAGAAGGATGCCAACTGTCATTCCACCAGATACCAGGCTTCGGAAACCTGCCAGGGCTTCCAGGTATCGCCCGGTGCCTTTCGGTCGAGTCGCCTTGCAGACTTCCCGCACCAATTCTTGCAGACGCTGGTCCACCTCCCGCCTGCAAGTCGGGCGCGGCCGTAAACGTGGGCACATGCACAAAGAAAACTTGCACAGGCCTTTCAAAGCAGACCTTGAAAGTGTCGTCAAACGTCACCAGGGAACAAACGATGCCATCCATGCCCAGAATGGCTTGCAGGAGATTCTGCACCGCATCAAAAACCATCTGGATTCTGTTCTCGCACTCCATGCTGCCAGAGTTGTCGACGAGAAAAACCACGTGAGTAATGGATGCTGTGCTTCCAACCTGGCAGACCGCCGCCATGGCAAAACATAACACAGCATGGGCAGTACAACCAACTCACGCATGTCTGTAGGATCGTGAATGCGCTCGCTCAATGACACCCATCCTGTTGGTTGCCCTCCTGCTTGTTACCCTATGCTCTGTGGCGACCAACGGCACCTTGCTTCCTGCATACATACCCAGGTCCGCCGTGCCTCTGACCGCCTCTTGTTGCTTGCTTGCTGCTTGCTTCATGGCATAAGCCACTCGTGCATCAGCCCGGGTTTGGCTGGGAATCCTCTGGTGGGACTTCCAAATGTCTCCTTATCCTTCTAATTCTTACTAACCATGCATCCGTTCATCTTTCGATCGTATAAATTATATACTCATAACCATGTTGCCAAGACCGCATTCCTTTGCGAGGCACTGACGTCCTCCTTCTCTTCTTCGCTGGCGCTTTCGGCGGAAGCATCGCCCCGGCCATGATGCAAGGGCTCTCTTGTTGAGAAATAGGGCGACATAAGATCAAGCTGCAGACTGCCACATCTTGAGCACTCAAGGACTCGCGAGACAGATGGACTGAAGTTGCCCCTGCCCCCAAGAACCAAGGAAAGCCACGTTTGCAGGAGCTACTTCTTGTTCTGGGCTTGTGGAAGTGTCTGGCTGTGTGGGCTTACAGTAGCGGCCCGCTATCCCTGAAGGAAGCATCAAAGTTGACTTCAACCAAGATGGTGGCCTGGTCACACGAGGCTTCGGGCAACTCTTCCATGGCTTAAGGGGCTAGCCTTTGGCCGAAAAGAGTTGGTCGCGGACCTGCACGACTCGCACGCCCGCCTCCTCCCAACGGTCGGGGGAGTCTGCGGCGGTCTCAAATATACGAACATCGCGGTCTAAGTAGAGAACACGGACAAGGCCCGGTCCGGAGATGGCTGAAGACAGGAGTGGAAGGCCGAGGATTACAAGGCCCCCCCGCTCGATCTGCACAGCGAAGTCTTTCGGACAATCCTCTGCCCGATCGACAGCCTCAAAGCTGCCTTCTGCTGTGAAATAAACACCTGATCCCACCACTTCCCCGTAGTTCATGACCCGACCGGCTGCAGAGTCAAAGGCCTGGCCAGCCTTGTTGCGAAACAGTGGGCGCAGGAGCTGTGCATTGGCTTCCCAGCCAGGAGTTCGGCCCTGAATGTATGCCACGCGCCACAAGTCCTCTTGGAGCGTGCTGGAGCCAAGCAGTTCCGCACGGCATTGCACGCGCGCCTGGCGAAGTTCTGCGATGCACTCGTCCACGGTCTTCCGTATGCCAGCGTCGAAACCATTAGCTTCCGCAGCAATCAGAAGGTCTCGCAGCTTTTTGGCGCAGGCCGGCGGCTCAGGTGGCCCAAAATTAGGCCACGGAAAGTACACCTCAAATTTTGGCAGCCAGCTTAAGCTGCCAGAATCACTGGCACGTCGCCTGCATCGATGACCCTTGCGTTGGTGGAGCTGGTGTCGCCACAGCAGTCGCGCGGCACATGTGCTGAGGCCAACACTGCAGAAAGTGGCTCGGGGGAATGCCGCCTTTCTGGTAGGCACAAGGTTTCCATCCCCGACTTGCGGCACCACAATCGTGGGAGGAGACAGAGACTGGCAGGTGCAGAATGCCTGCATCCTTGGGAACTCAGGCTTGGGCCACACCGCTAGGCCGCTAGGCTAGCATGGCTAGCCAAGGGTCAGACACATATTCGCTCCCAAGCTGATTTGGTGCATGCGGGTCTTTTTCTGCCCGCAGCGACGTCAACGGACAGTCTGCCGGCAAAGTCGTGCCGGTTCACGCGGCATCTGAACATCGCCGTCAGGAGCAGCCCCATGAAGTGCAGCAAATGAACGGGTGAAGGCCGCCTCGCTGAGAGATTCATCCTCGGTATGCATTACATGCTTCCATTGAGACCGTTGCTCCTGCAAGCGAGCTTCTCCCACTCACCGGCTGCCAATGTGCGTGCCTCAGGGCTTTGTCGACTTCTGCACACGCCGCTCACGCGCACGCTTTAAACCAGCGTGCACAACGCCGCCTCGCACCAATTTGCCAGAGCTCGTCCAGACGGTCTTTCGGACAGGTGCCGCGCAGCACGAAGAAGACTGCGATGCCTATGGCATATATCATCTCTGTCAAGCACAGACACCACGGCCTTAGTCTTGGCTCTTCACATGGCATAGAATAAAACTGTTAAAGAATGCCACACGACCGTTTCTGTGCGTCCAAGCCACAGTTCTGACATGATGCCTCGCAGGAATTGCAGTCTCACCGAAAGGCTCTGTGCACATGTACGGCAGGTCTTCTTCGACTGAACTGCTGCCCTGCTGCTGTGCTTTGCGGGCAACAATCGCAAAGACCCGTACAAGGCTATAGTCCCACCTGTAAAGTGCCAGAGGGTATGGCGCCAAATCCATATCTCAAAGGCCTTCGACTGGGTGGAATACACCTGGATCGAAGCAGGCTGCATGCCAGGTGTACAAGGGTCGAGCACTTCAAATCCAACAAAACTTCCTGCGGCATGGGGCAAAAGCGCAGCATGGCACCAACACCAGCAGAGCGGTTTCCCAAACAGTGGCGCGGAGGTAGAAGTCAAAGGTTGACAGGAACAGGGTGCCGGATGCCACGACGATGTCGACCCTTCCTGTGCTGCCAGATCAAGGATCATTCGCCCCGGCCCCGGCCGAAGCGGTCAGAGGTGTTAACAGGGAATCCCTCTTCACGCCTTACTCCCCAACCCCCGGCTTAGCCGGGCCACCTACCTCCCCCCCCCCCACCCCCACGCACACTTGTGCAATCCTCCCTCTGGACTGATTTAGCATACATGTTAGCAGTCTTTCCAACACAGAGGAGTAGGACCTGAAGAGGATTTTGGCTTAGCCTCTCGCCATCATCACTTGTGTGGGGTTCTGGGCTTAGCCCCTGGCCATGCAAT
>CAJNJA010019871.1:0-10087 GCA_905231915.1 Symbiodinium necroappetens
TCGCCGCAACCGGTCAATGATAAAGTCAAACCTGAGTTGTAGGAGGTGAGCCCTCTCATCTAAAGCAGTGAACCCATCTTAAAGAAAACCCTAGCCCGGAACCTAAAACCCGAACCCTAAATTAGCCCGTATTGAACTACCGGACACCCCGTAAACCTTGAACCTGAGACCCTGCACCCTAAATTCCTCATAGAGCTCGTATGACACCCTTTCAACCCCCTATAGGCTCATAGAACCTTGCTGTGGCGGCCTCAATGAATACGAATGCTATTCCTCTTGGGTTGCTTGGAAATTGTGTACCCCGAAAACCATTGAACTCATTAGGTCTCATTAAGGCTCCTATATTACAGAACTCTTGACAAACCTTATTAGACCCCTTTGCAGAACCCTTAAGAAACCCCGCAGAACTTTGTGAATCTCTCTTTCCAGGATCCGGCTGTGGCAGCGCTTGTACCGCACGTCGGCGTGCGTCCAAGCAACCCGTCGCCGACGGGCAAGGATGGGCCCAAACCCCAACGGCCCAAAACTTGAGATAGGTCTCGGGCTGGAGCTTTTCAATGGTTTCGGGTTTAGGGTCCCTAAACCATAAGCCCTAAACCCTAAACTCTAAATTCCAGCACTTCCGGAGCTCATTGGGTTTGTTGCTGCTCATTGTAACTATCGGACTATATAGGCTTCAGAGTCAGAGCACCACCTCTTTCTTTTCTAAGCCTTGGGCAGTGGCAGGGCTTCCTAACTCAAAGAACCAGGAGACGCAGGAAGTATATATATATATAATATCTACATATATATATATAACACTATACAAGTTGTATGTAGACCTTTTTTTTAGTACTCTAACTGAAATCTGATAACTCATGGCTGAACTTGCTTACATAAGCTGGTTGTTAACTGGCAAACTTGTTTCAGGGAGGTGACGGCAGTACATCCACAGATGCCACCCAAAAACGTTAAGCCCCAAAATCCTAGACCGTGTGAACGCAAGCCGGACAACATGGTGACCCTTATAGTACCCGTTTTGCAACCCATGTTAGTACCCTTTAAACCTAGTGCCCTTTGAAGCCTTAGGCCCTACACCTTAAACCCTGACTCCCTAGACGGTAGCCTTATCATAGAGGCCAAGGAGATTCTCGCCTTTTGTTCCCGCGTTGAGGGTATCAGGGTTGGGTTAGCAGGTGTGGGGTTGACAGTGCGGGATTTCGGGGTTTAGGGTTTAGGGGGATTTCGGCGTCGGGCTTCCAAGGCGTTGGAATACCAGGGTCGCAGGTTGAGCCCAGATCTGGATAGTAGGATCCCTCTTACAGTTTGAAGAATCTTCCTTGACGAAGGGATCCGTAAACCCTAAACCCTAAACCTATAAACCCTAAACGCTAAACCCTAAACCTAAGAAACCACGACCCCACAGCTCAAGTGGGTCAGCAATGCTCAGAAGTCCTTCGACTTATGCCATAGCGGCGCAAAGCGACGTGAGCACAGCTCCGAAACTTTTTCCACAACAAACACCTGTAAGCTTCCTTGGCTAACACGATTCTGAGCACATGTGATTTGTACATTGCTGAGTGCTCTGTTGCATCGTGCTGTCTATACATGTTTTACCCCAAGGGTCCATCCTTTCGTAGCCGCCCTTTAAGCCACAGCAACATAGTCGACCGCTGTACATGCAGACTGAAGCTCTGTGTCCCCTCATCAACACTCCTCCTCTGACCGTCCGGTAGGACTGGGCTGTACCAGAAGAATTTATCTTTCCTTCCAGTCTTGGATGAGAGCAGAGATTCTGCTCTTATCATTGATTTCACAATATCGCAATATGTGTCGCCCCTTCATGTCCTTCACGCGGTATAGCCAGAGGACGTACTTCATCTGCTTCGTGGTTGGGCCTATCCCCTGAGTGCTTAACTCAGCCAAGCGGTATGCTAGCCGCCACGCTTGCGCATCTTTGACACCTGCGATTTGCAGGCCCTCTGTCCTCAATGCTTCTTTAAGCGACTCCACCGTCATCAGAAAACACAGATCATGCGCAATCCTGCACACATCATCTCTGGTCTCAGGTATAGATGGCGAAGACAACGGTGTCCCATGCTCTCTCACTGGGCTTGGGGTTCGCATACGCTGTAGCTGGCGTCGTAAGTCCGCATCACGATCCTCTTGCTCCATCCTCCTTCTAGAGGTCGATGATGAAGCCTGCTCTCTAACAGGTTGGGGTGATCGCTCCAACCTCAATGGCTGCATAGTCGTCTCAGACTGCCCTGAACTTGTAGCACGCTGTCCGGATGACGATGCTGTTGACTGCTCCACTGTAGGCTGAGGTGGCTGTCTTGCCCTCAGAGGTGGAGTTGTAGACGTAGGCGACCTTGTAGGTCCTTCTTGCAGACGCTCAAGCTCCTGCTCAATAGCCTCTGCAGTAGCCTTTTGAAGCTTCCTCAGCCTCCGTAGTTTTCTTTGTGACGCTCCTGGAGTCCATGACGTCACCGCCTCTATAAGAACCCATCTCAGTCCTTCCCATATCATCATTGCACCCAGGATCATCAACAGGATCATCAAGAGGCCCACGGAGTCATAGTCCAGCTGTATCCCATTGGAATGTGTCTGCTGGCTTCCACTCTGCTCGCCTTCTGCTGCCTGTACCGACACCATCAGCAAGCAGCACAACAATGCCACCATCATCCTTGATGTTGCAGCTGGAATTGTCCGTGCGGTAGATCTTGATTGCTCATGTATACCTATCCCCCAAAGCCTCAGCAAGTGTTCCATTCTTGCCGAACTCAATGCCTTGGTTAATAGGTCCGCAGGCTGTACCTCTCCCGGACAATGACCCACTTGAAAGTGACCATCCAAGAGCTGCTCTTGCAGCCATCCCGCCTTTATCCTCAAATGGCGGGTTCTCCATGAGCTCGCTCCAGTTGTAATGCTGAGCGCTGACGTGCTGTCAGACTCTATATGTCGCGAGTCCACACGCTCTCCGGCATCACTTAATATTGCCTCGACTCCCCTCAAGGCGATCGCCCCATCCAGGATAGCCAGTAACTCTGATTCTGCAGTGGACAATGTGATCATACTTTGCCTCCCACTGCGCCAAGTCAGAGGTACGCCTCCGTAGGTAACTAACCATCCACTGTGTGATCGCCCCCCTTGCGGGGCGTACGCTGCATCACAGAACATTGTTAGGCTCTTCTGGTCCCACTTGATCAGGAGGGTGTAGTCGATGGTACGACGAAGATATCCCAAAGCCTTGCGCCCAATCGCCACTGCTTGGGACGGATTTCTTGTACTCATAGTTGCCATCAGTGAGCTCGTGAATGCCAGATCGGGGCGCGTACGTTGCGTGACCCAAAGTATTTCCCCCGTCAGCTGCTGTGCTTCACGTATTAACTGCTCTCCTGCGCCTTCTGGTACATCCGGAATAACAGCCAGGTCCTTTGTTATGGGCACCTTGTCCAACTGTGTTTCCTTGACATCATGTAGACGAAGAAGTTCAGTGATGTACCCATGCTGCTGAACGAATATCTCGTCATGGGTCTCCTGAGCCCTATGTAACTCCATTCCCAAGAAACGCACTGAGCTCTCTTGTCCCAGAAACGTCAGCTCTGAGGTATCCGACCCCTTTTGAATGGCTCCACTCAACTCTTCCACCAAGCTTCGAGGACCACATATCATAAAGTCATCGACATAAACAATTACTATGGCCTCGACCTCCCCAGCAGAGTTTCGTATTGTCCACCACGCTGTAATCGCCTTTCCTTGGTTCCATGTCAAACTTCGAGGTAGTGGTAGAACACGGAGCGTATCATCACGGAAATTCCCCCACAGCATTGGTGCTTCTCGCAAGCCATACAAGGCCTTGATCAGGCCCCACAGTTCCATCCTCTCTGCCAGTCCCATCGCTTCCAGAAGTCTTGGTGGCTGTGCTACCACCACTGGGTCTGTCTTTGATCGTCCCAGCGGCGTCTTCAAGAAAGCAGCCACTATATCAAGTATCGCCACACTCCAGGAATTTCGACTCGCGATAGAGAGACCTGCTCGCACGACCTCAGCTGCAGCTGTTTCTGTGTAAAGTGGGTTGCCCTCATTGATCGCCATGTTCCCACATATTACAAGCCGCGCCTTGCGTTTGAACCACGTACTGGGTTCGTGCTGAAGTGCCTTGTCATTCGGTTTGAGAGTGAATACAAACTTCATCGGGAGTCTTTGCACACCAGCCTTATTGAACCACTGCACACGCTCATCTGATCCTGGTACCAGCCTCACTATAGCACTCTCTATGCCCTTTATCTCCTTCAATATTGCTGGTCTCCATGCTTCCAGGTTCTTCATCACATCCTCTGTCCGAACTGTGTGTGTCACATCCAGTGGCCCAGTCAACTTGGAGATCACATCCTCAATGTCTGGGGTGTAATTGACCTCTGTCTTGTAAACGCTTGGGTGTACTCCTCCACTGGCTGCTTGATCTGCTATTTTAACCGAGCCAGGTTCCAGGTCCAAATACATAGACCAACTTCCCTCTGCTGCCTCCTCCTCAATCTCATGTAGCAGTTCTGCTTGCATCACCTGTGGACCATCCCTCACAGGTTGAGGGTTACCATGAAATTCGGGAAGCTGTGATAGAGGCACTGGAAACCCATAGTCGTGGAGAATCTCAAGATCATCCTGTGACAGCTTTCCCAAGCAATCCGGGGTATATGCTATCACATTGATCCTCGTTCCCTTCCATTCTGAAACTTCATGATAGCGGCTTGGGTCAAAGGCAATACACCTCCCATGTTGAAGTTGCTCCAGCTGACTATATAACCTCTGTGTCCCAGCCTCACGCTGCTCAATGTTGCCCTTGACAACATCACCTGGCTTTAGCTCTATCCACAACTCGCCGCCATGACTTGGAACTGTAACCGGGACCACATAGTTCTTTGTTCGAAAATCATTGTTTGTATCACGGTGCATCCCCTTTTGTGAATCACAGGTAACCAGCACTGAAGTGAACACCGCCTCCGGAGCCGCCTCCACCACATAACGTACCAGCATCCTTGTAATCACCGGAAACTCCCGTAGTCCAGTGAGCCATCCCACGGTGCCCCCATGTCTGAAGACACCAAACTTCCTCTTTTCGAAAAACCCTTCCTTTGCCAAATCCTGAATTAGCTGTGTGGCTGCATCCAGAGACCAATTGTCCAGAATGTCTTCTGCCCGATGAACAGCTTCTTGGTATGGCTCCTCCTGGGCTTCTGCAAGAGGCCTCATCTGAATCTCCTCAACTGGGGTCTTTGTTGCCACCTTGCGTAGCGGCTTAGGTGGCTCACTCTTGAACTCCTCCTCGGGTTTCCCGGGGTCCACCAAGTTCGGTCTGACATGCAACGTGTGCAAGAACTTCTCCGCCTCCTCGCCATCACCCGGTATATACACCAGATGACCATTGTGGACCACTGTACTCACTCCTGCGTATAGCCCTGTAGTCCATTTACTTTCAAGTCCATGTTCTCGACGCAATGGGCCATACTTGTCAAACGGTTTTTTCCGAATATGAACTCGTGCACCAAACGGAGCTGCCAAGCACGTTTTCCAGTTCAGCACTTTGGCCCTCTGTTCCGCCGCTGCCGCTGCTGCGGCAGCCGGCCAAAGGCGGGTTGGCATCCCAGCTGCTCTCAATAGTGTCCTTGTACGGTCCTTTACCCATTTGACAGTCGATTCCGCATGTCCATTGCTTTGAGGCATACTGGGTTCGGACCATGTACCCAGGATTCCTTGCTCTCTCAGCCAGGTCTTGAATAAGTTGTTGTAGAACTCGCCCTTATCCGCGTGGAAGCGATACACAGGCATCCCGTGAACTTGTAGGTGCAACATAATATCCTGTAACGCTGCACGCACCGTCCTGGACTGATTGTTCGGGAGAGCTGCCGCAAAGACCAAATAGGTAAGTTCTGGTGGTACACAGTCACCATGTTGCATTGTCACATCACCAGACGTAGGCTCCACCTCAAGGTCCTTTGCGTCATCGCCATGCTCCTCCTCGTCTTCAGGGTCTGACGGCACATATTCTCGGAGCTCATCCAGGGCTTCTGAACTCAACTGGGCCTCGCCATCTGGAAACTCCATCACCTCGACTTCACCTGTAGGTTCCTGCGCTTTGTTGCCCTCCTCAGTAAAGTCACCAAAGATGTCCTCATCATCGCTCTTGTGGTGATCATCTGTAGGCTGTACCTGAACTATGCCATCATCACCAGGCGGTAACTTACCACTGTAGGCCTCCACAAACGCTTTTGGAACCATGTATTTTGCCACCAAAAGGTACTTTAAGTTTCTTCCCATAGTCCCCTTTGATGTTGAATCCAAACCCTTTACCAGTGGCCCCGCAACATCTGCTGTAAGAACATATGTATCTGGATGATGAACTCTGCGATGCTGACGGCCTGTACCACGCGACATAACGCCTGTAGCACAGTCACGTCGATATACTGCATGGTTTGTATCGACATGCTGCTTCCACTGTGAAGGACTCATTGCTTGCAGCCTTGGTGTACACCTTGACGATCGCTCCCAGAAATTCATTGCAACCACCACTGCATTCACCAGGCCGGGTGACCATATGTGATCACTTTCACCTCGCTCAGGCATTGGATCATCCTCATCCACCCGCAGATTCTCCAGTGACAACAAACTGTGAATGTTAGTGCCCAAAGAGGTTCGGTTTCTCGTAGCACTTCCCATTGCACCTTGGTCAAAGGATATGGTACACAGCTCAGCTTCCTTGTCAAACGCCTTCCACATCCGTGTCTCCCAAAAACTGTGACTTGCATCCACTGTATTAGAGCCCACCATTGCTATCCACCTTGGTTTTTGCACGCTCTCCCAATACTGGATTGAGTGGTCCCAGCTTGCTCCTTCGCCACGGTTCCGTAGTCCACGGCTGTCCTCCTCCGCGTTCTGAATGCGCTGCTTGCTTCTTGGGTGCCTGCCTTCTGGGTACTCAAGGATGAAGCCCACGTCTCGGTTCTTGTTCACAGCGCTACGATCAGCTTCTCGTCCAACCTGTGCCACGGCAAACAACCACATCATCCTGGCAATAAGCTTCAGCGACTTTGCATCTCGCACTCCACCCTTAAGATGCTGCTGCGCGCGTCCCGGTGGGCCACCCATGATGACGTCCACCTTGCCTTCCTTGGCACCCCAAAGCAACATCCTCCAGACTTCCGTTCTGAACAGATCCCGCCCTGCATTTCTGGCCAGATCCAACTCGATCACCGTCGTGTCGCCCTGGTCCAACTTCATGATCTCCCAGTGGCCTCTCGTCCTGCAAACAGGTGTACCACCCATCGCTTCGAAGTGAGTAGCCTCCTCCGCTGTGCTCGCGACAAGAAACACACCTCCTTCAATATATCCCATCCTGACCACAACCCAGCAATAGGAACGACCGGGAATGTCCTCAAAGAACGGCGCGTCTCTTACTGCCCTTAGGCCTGATTCGTAAGCCCCTTTTGTAACATAGTCATAGAGGTAGTGGTTCCATGGGACCTCCATTGCCATCGCGGACAAGTTCAGTCGATCCTTGGTCAGCAAGGTTTCATTCTGGAGTTGTTCTAGCTTCCTGTCCTCCAGTCTTGCTATAAGTGCCAAGGCCTCCAGCTCTGTGAGTTGAGGACATCCTCCACTCACCTGTAGTGGAAGCTTGTGACCAGCTTCATCGCTCAGGTAGCATTCCTCAGGCGACCACACCATTGTGTAACCAAGCGTCTTGATGAGCTGGCCCATTGGTACAATCGTTTGTGCTCGAACTTCTCCTTGTCCAACTGCTGTACTCTTGTAAGGCATCAAAAGGGTACCAGAATCTGTTATCCTCATCACCAGTGTGTGGCTTCCGGCAAGCTGTACTCCCACCTCCTCTGCTAAAGACCACTCCTCCTCACTTCGTGCTGATCTCAGCGAGTGGGTTGCGCCACTATCCAGCAATGCCGTCGTTGATGCTTCCATTGAGCACACTCGTATGTCTCGCAGCTTCAACACCCGCATCGCTGGCCGTGTCTTCTCCGGTGACGTTTCTGATCCGTGTCCCTCTTGAGACTGCCCTTGTAAAATTTGCTGGGCTGCTTGAACCAACGACTCCAACGTCCACGGTGTTCCCGGTACAGGCTCCAATGTTGCTGGCTGTCCGGCACTCGTCGTTCCCAAAGTGGCCATTGTCGACTGGGTTGAAGGTGAGGTCCCCGTTACTGCTGGCTTCGTCGGTGAGCCATCCTTTCCACCTCCTCCTGTCGCCTTGGGGGCTCCTCTTCCAACCACGCAGTCTTTCTGCCTGTGAGCTTCAGACCCACAGCGAAGGCACTTTCGTGCCCTGACTTCGCGGTCTAGGCTGCTCATATTGTGCGAGAAGTTGCATTTGTCACCACGCTTGCAGCCTGTTGCCTTTGCGAAATATCTGCATAACTCGGTTCCCCCACCAGACTTGCCTCCTGCGTCTCGGGCCTTGGGTGGAAGAGCTGTGTCAACTGCACGTAGTTTCGGCTGCACCACTGCTCCAGTTGCTCCTCCCTTTGCCCCTAATAGAAGCTCCAACTCCGCTTGTAGGTGTCTGTGATACCCAACAACTTGCTCCAGCGTAGGCCTCGCGTCAAGGCGCAAGGACGCCCGCAGCATAGATGTCCTGAAGTTGGCGTCTGGAGAGGTTTCCACAAACCGAGTGGTAAGGGCTTGAAGACCCCTCGATAAAACTGACGGGCCGTCGGGTGGCGTCATCTGCACAGCTTTGCACCTTTCCAGCCAGCGAGGCCAAGCCCTGAGGATCTTCACGACGCCCTCCAAGTTGTCGCTCCCGGTGGTATCCACCGGCGACTGCAGACGGCGCAACACCTCCGATCTTTCTGCTGAACCGCCAGGCTGATAATGAGTGTAAAGCCTGTACAGCATACGAACGCAGTCTTGAGTGCATCGTCTGGATACCATGTCCCCCTCTAAGTCGCTAGGCATTGCAGCAAGTAGCATAGAAGAAGCCCGGGCATTCACTCGCAGCCATCGCCCTGTACACCACTGCTCTGTTGAGGTAGGCTCGATTGTCAGTTTCTCGAGAGGTGAAGCCGTAAGCCATCTTGCATATACTTGCTCCACTGCACCAATAACTCCCTGCCACCAGGTAGCACTGGACTCTGAAATATCTGACATCACGGAGCTTGACACTTCTAGCCAGTCTTGAAAGGTAAGTGCGGTTTCCGTTCCTTCTGCTATCTCCGGCATGGGGTTCAGGGACATTGTACCAGGCTTCACTTGTTCATGTGCTACCGGCAGCGGTTTACTCATAGCCTGCATTTGCAACTCCTGCAGCTGCTGGACTCCTCGAGCTAGCGCTTCCAGCACAGGAACTTCTGGATTTGCTGCTGCAGCTGCCTTTGGCGGAGGTGTAGTAGATCGTGATTGCCTTTCCCACCAAGAGCGAAGCATCCCAGGAGCCTCGTTATTCTTTGACCCCAAAGGACCTCGATCATCAGGTTGCCGCCGCTCATAGCCCGGTATTTCTGGCTCCTCCGCTCTCGGCTGAGGTATAGAGTTGTCGCCTTGAACTTGATCCCACATGTAGCCTTGTGCTGCACCCGAGGCTGGCATCCGTGGTTCAGCTGGAGGAGCTATTGGCGGCATATCTGCTAAGGGTCCTGGATCTAGTGGAGCTGTAGCAAGATCCCCCAATAGCCCTCCTGAACGCAATAGTGTATGATCTTGCACCACATTCCGCTGCTGCTCCATCCTCAACTGAGCTCTTGTATCCTCCAGCTCGTGTTGTAGTCGTTCGTTCTGTATACCATATTCTTGTAGCTGCTGCAATACTCCACCCAACTGTCGCTGCACCTCTGCCTGTATTGCTTCAGCTGGGATGCTAGACGAAGAAGGCGGGGTGGGTACAGGATGTATGGCACGAGGACGACCTGGAGATCTGAGGCGAAATGTGGGACCGCCCGGGGGCGACGAAAACGGTGACGCCCCAGGCATAGGACTTGGTGCCCACTCCTCCCGGATTGAGGATGTTCCCCAGCTTTGCAAACCATCGTGGCACCTCCATATTTCCCAACCACGACGGCTGTACTATAGACCGTGACCCTGCTGACCCAGTTGGAGT
>CAJNJA010019872.1:0-10087 GCA_905231915.1 Symbiodinium necroappetens
CACATATACATGCCATGTCGTATTTTTGTGGTGCCCTGATTTTACAGCTTCATCGTTTTACCCATGATGAGGCTGAAGGTGCTCATAAGATGGACACGCGCGTTGAGATTAAACCTGGACAGGAGGTTGCCATACCAGTCTTCAGTAACCCAGGCTCCACCGTCACTACTATGATCAACTGTCGAGTGGCGTTCGTTGTTTATCATCTTGGGGCCACACCGCATACAGGTCACTATCAAACTGCGTTGTCAGTGCCTGGTCGATGTATTGGTTTTTCGAGTGGCTGGAAATTCATGATCTGCAATGACTCAATCAAACCTCGTCTCGCTTCTGCTCACGATCACCGTGATATTGCTTGCAATGGTTACCTCGTTGGCCTATGTCGAATTTAAGCCACCTGAGGTGCACTTTTGATCACGATTTTGGTCCCCCGAAGCATGCCATTTTACATGTGTTTTCACACGTCATTTATTTTACATGTGGGATGCTCGTTTTGCCCAGTAGCTCAACAGTCATGTCTCATACCATGTACGACTGCAGCTGTGCTCATCAGTGAGAAAAGTTTTCATGGTAGCGGAGCCACGGGAAAGCCCGAGGCTTCGTCACACGTGTAGGCTTTCGGGTTTGCGTTCCGGGAGCCAGAGTGGGAATCGTTTCTCTGCTTTGTGTTGCTTGGGGTGAGTTGGAAAGAGCCCGTAGGCTGCAGTCCCTGGTTGGCCAATAGAGCCACCGGAAGGAGCCATAGCGTCCTGTGCTTCCGCGTGAGCGGTGTGGGTCAGAGGTACGGAGGCGTCCTCCTACCTTGCTACCCAAGCTCAGTGTGTTGAGTTGTGGGACGAGCCCAGGGTTCTTGACAAGCTTCGCAAAGCTGTGATCGAGTGGTATATAGAGTATCAGGTTGGCAAGCCCTGTACTCCTTCTTTGTCCCTCTTGAGCTTCGAGAGACGTCAGATTCTCACTAGAAAGAAGAAGCAAGCTGAGCTGAAGGAAATCAGCGCTGCCGTTGAGATCTTTGCTTACGGCTGCAAACTGTTGAGTGTCGACAAAGATTTGCTTGAAGCATTTGTGTCAGCTGCCTTTTGCATCTTGACTGTTGAGCCTCAGCGCATTTTGCGTGAGAGGTCAGGTGAAGCTGAGTCATCCAGTTTCAACAGAAATCTTGGTCCTTCTGGAGTGGACTTTCAGTTAGATTGTGGAGCTGAGTCATCCAGTTTCAGCAGAAATCTTGGTCCTTCTGGAGTGGTGGTAGATTTATTCAGTGACAGCGACGAGAGCATCAGGTCAGAGGTCGATTGGGAGTGATGACCGACACTCCATCTGCTCATCAGGGAGCCGTGCCTCCACCCATGAGTCCAGCGAACAGTCCCACAGGATCAGTTGCTGCAGGTGAGGCGCGTCTCCTTGAGATCTTGACAGGTATGCAACAGAATCAGCAAGTGTTGACAGAAATTCTTCGTAGCCAACAGGAAGGCCGCGAATCCTCGTCTTCCTCAGGCCTTGCAGCAAGGGACCTCAGCAAAGTGTTGAAGCATCCTACTTCCTTCTCGTGTCAGACACGAGATGAAGAGCTGGTGAAGTGGCCATCCTGGGCATGGGAGTTTGAACAGTACTTAGGCACCCTAGACAAGTCATTCCAGGTTGACTTCAAGCGTTTGAAGGATAATGCCAAAACTGTTGTGGATTTTTCGGTTTTGACAGAAACTGAGAAGGACAGGTCGCGCATCATGTATGGCTTGTTAGCCTCGCTGCTCAACGATCGCTTGAAGCGGTTGCTGAAGACCGTGGGTGACAACAACGGCTACGAGGCTTACCGCCTCATCTCTTTGGAGCTTCGTCCGTCTAGCAGGACCCGAGCCCTAGCGCTCATGCAGACCATTCATAACTGGCCTGTTTTCGACAGCAAGCAAGGACTCTTGGCCCAGGTTGTTAGGCTGGAGCAGGCGATGGCTGAGTACGACTCGATTGCATCGCAAGCCATGTCTGATGACCAAAGGGTCGTGTCGCTTCTGCGGTGTTTGACGGGGCAACTCCGTCAACACGTGAATCTCACCATGGAAGATTCTTGGAGCTATGCTGAGCTTCGCAGCCTAGTTGCCCGCTACGATGCTTCTTCGTCGAAGTGGGGAGCGTCAGTTGCAGCGGCCTACGGCTTGACAGAAGGGAAAGGAGGTGTGCTGATCAACGCAGCCCCGGCTTCATCCGAAGCTGTTCCTATGGAGATTGACAGATTGTCTAAGGGAAAGCCAAAAGGAGGTAAAGACAACAAGGGCAAACCTAAAGGCAAGTTTGACAAAAGCAAAAAGGGAAAAGGTGACACCAAGGGTAAGAAAGGGGATAAGTCAAAGCCCTACAGCCCAAACCCTAATCCTGCTGCTAACAAGACTTGCCACAACTGTGGCCCAAAGGCCACTTTGCCCGGGACTGTCGTCAGAGCCGTGTTCGTCAGGTCGAGGAAGCCACTGATGGAGGTGCGTCAGCATCTACCGATGCTGTGCCTAAGCCAAAGCCTGCTGCAAAGCCTCAGCCTGCTGCTAAGGCCCATGTTAGGCGTGTTGCATACAACCTCGACGACTACGATGAGGCACCCTTCGGTGAGATTCGTGTGGTGTCAAAGCGTGATGTTTGTGAGCATGGCAACCCCGGTGATGAAGGTGAGGAGGTGAAGTCAGACGGAGCCTTTAGTTCCGTTTGCAAGGCATTGAGCGTTTGTGCAAGGACTTTGCAGTCGAGGTGGTGTGTTTCCCATAATGCATCGCCGAGTGACGCAAGTGATGAGACTGAGCATGCTGAGGGCATGTGTCAGCAGTGTGTCAATGAGGCTGAGCATGCTAAGGGCATGTGTCAGCAGTGTGCCGCCGATCCTGCTGTTTACAGTGCTGGCAGTGTGCGCATGATCCGGAGTGCGCATGATGCACATGAAGGCATCGAGATAGAAGTCATTGTTGACTCAGGTGCCGACGCTTCTTGTTTACCACAAAGCCTCAGTACGGCAGGCGTGTGCTCTGGAAGCCCTGTAGAGTTCTTCCAGGATGCACAAGGGAACCCCTTGATGGTTCATGGGACCAGACGAGCCGAGCTCAGCTTCGGCAATCAGCCATCCATCACCGAGACCTTTTTGGTTGCCCCTCACATCACCACACCCCTACTTGCCGTGGGTAAGCTGTATAGAGCAGGTTTCAGTATGCAAAATGAGAATGGCAACATGAGCCTTCGCAGCCCGAGTGGGGATATCAATATCCCTCTGTACCTGAAGCAAAACAGCCTTGCAGCAAAGCTCTATGTGCGTGTCATTCGACAGGACCCTGCCACCGTGAGGGCCCTGACCTGTACCGTCGGAACCTTATCGCTGCTTGATTACTTTGTGCAGATCAGCGCAGACGTGTTTGGCATGCATGGATACGGCAACCGCTTTGTCGACATTACGATGGCCTTGCCTCAAGAAGGCTGTAGCTTCAGGACAACAATTGTCAAAGCACCAGACTCAGATGAATGGGAAATTCTTGAGTGGTGTGAGAGCATCGTTAATGTAGATGAGCTTAGTGCCCTACTGCCTGGTGGTGGAAGCCGCGAGATGATTGTGTTTGCAACCCGCAGAGTTGTGCCTCCTGAGGAGCTTGGTGTGATGATTGGTGAGGGTGAAGGTGAGCCTCCCAGTCCTGGTTCGCTTCCTACCCCTCCGGCAGAAGATGCTGACATGTTGGAGTCAGAGCAGCAACAACACGGTGCAGCAGCACCAGATCAACAAGCTGAGCTGGAGGTCGATGGAGCCCTGCATGATGAGGCACCTGTTGCTGATGACGGAAGCCTTGTGGTCGATGGAACGACCCTCAGTATGGACTCCACCCTTGCAGTCCTCAGGCAGGCAGCTCAGTCATTAGGCCTTGGCCGCAGTGGCGGGAAATCTACCGTGCTCAAGCGAATCAAGGATCACTTGACTCGCCAAAGTCTGATAGCTGCCCACCAGGCAAGGCAGCATTTGGCAGATTCTGAGGAACGTGTTCCAGTTGAGCAACGCCCCGTTACTGCACCGAGCGACGAGGAACGTCGCCGGCACTGCCTGACGCACACCCCGTACCGCGAGTGGTGCGAACATTGCGTGTCTTTCAGGGCACGCTCTGACAGGCATGAGGTGCGTGCTGATGACAGGCGTGCCAGTTCCGTCCTCTGCTTCGATTTCTCGTATACCAGCAGAAGTGACAAGGATGAGAAGTTGTGCTGTTTGGTTGCCCATGATTCAGAGACTAAGTGGGTGCAAGCTTGGCCGGTTCAGAGCAAGGGTGGCACAGCGTCGAGGAACTTTATGGCCGTTGAGGTAACTAAGCTCCTCTCCTACTTAGGTCACCGACGGGTCACCCTGCGAGCCGACCCTGAGCCTTCTTGTACTGCCCTGGCCAACGCCATTCAAGCCCTGAGGCATCGTATCGGCATGGAAACGCACATTGAGCAGACCCCTGCGGGTGAGCACCAGAGCAACCACGCAGAGGGCGCTATCGAGCGCATCCGTCAGCTTGTTGGGACAGTCCTTGCTGAGTTGGAGGACAAACTGCAGGTCAAGATCAAGACCTTTGATCCCCTTCACCACTGGTGCTGGCGTCACGCAGGCTGGATTCTGCAGCGCTTTGGCGTGACTCAGAACTTGACACCTTGGGAGAGAGTTCATGCTGCACCGTATGGGGGGAAACTGGTTCGTTTTGCTGAGTGTGTCCTAGCCCGTGTAAAGACAGCGACTAAGGGCAAGCCACGGTGGCTCAGAGCCATGTGGCTGGGCAAATCCGATGTTTCGGACTGCCACCTCGTGTGCACCTCTTCAGGCCGTCTTGTTGTTGCTAGATCTGTAAGAAGAACCACATGTGCCTATGATCCGAGCCTTGTGGGAGCTTTACGAGACACTCCTGATCAACACGTGTCATTCCTGGCCGGACGTGTTGGGGCAAGCCGTAACCAGCTTCGCCCGAAGCCTGTTGAGAGTGAGAATCTTGGAAGCGGAAGTGAGGTTCTTGCAAGCGACCCGCCATCTGAGAATGAGGATGTCATTGAAAGCCCGCATGACATTGCTCCTGCGCCTTCTTCGGTCAGGCTGCCTTCCGAGGCTGCACCAAGGCTTCCCCCAGCTCCTGTGCATGTGCCGCCGCCAGAGAGCGCTTTGTCAACGAGTGGACCAAGGGAGCCTGAGACACCAATCCCAAACCCTAGTTTAGGTTTAGGCCTCGGTCCCGGCCAGCCTGTGACTCCTGAGGGTGGTATAGGTGAACCCATCTTTGGTGATGAAGCTGATGTTGGGATGAGTGAAGCAGCACCTCTGCCTGACCTTGCAAGTTCATCTGATCATGATCGGTCAGATTCGAAGCGCCAAAGGATTCGTGCGGTGAATGCCCATCACCACAGTGATGAGGTTGTGTGCTTAGAGGACCTCGATTTGGGGTCTAATGCAGACCTCGAGGATGTCGTTGATGAGCCACTTGAACAGCCCTCGGCTGGAAACTTCGAAGATGCCAGTAACATTCCGAAGGAGCTCTGGAGGCCTTTTGGGGCCGGTGAACCTCAACTTGCCAAAGATGAGTTAGCCCTCATCGATGGCATTGCTGAGTCATTCGAGCTCTCTAGGCTTGAGTCGATGGGCGTACTTGAGCGCCTACCATCGGGTGCTGACCTTTCCGGGTATAAGCGCCTCAGTACCAAGATGGTTAAAAGCTGGCGAATCAAGCCATCCCCAACCGGAGGTGGTGAAGCGTTTCTTCGCCGTGCCAGATTTGTGGCACGTGAATTCAAGTGGTTGAGCAACATGGTTGATAGTGAGGTTTTCGCTCCTGCATCCTCCAATGCCCTTCTGCGTGTGCTTCCAGCCATTTTGGTTGCGAATCAACATGAGCATTGGATTGCTCTGTCACTTGATGTGGCAGACGCTTACCTGACTGTTCCCCAGACTGTCAGCACGATCGTGTCAATATGGGTGCAAGGAGAGCAAAGATTCTATCGCCTCCTCAGAAACCTCCCCGGCCAACGGGCTGGAGCCAAGGACTGGTTTGATTCATTCCAGTCCTATCTCATTGAGAAGTTGTCCATCGACCCACTCGTCGAAGCACCAGCCCTGTTCCGCATCCCGGGAACCAGTGATGAGGGAAATGGCGGGGGAGGCGGGGGTTTGTGCCATGTGGATGACCTGTTTGCAGTTGGAGCGCGACCCACCATGCATCGCTTAGGCGACTGTGTCAGAGCAAGGTATAAGTGCACCATTGCATTCTTGCAAGGAGCTGATGAGGACATCAGTTTTCTCAAGAGGAAACATCAATGGGTGCAGAATGGCGTTCTGGCCATCATTCCGAATCCCAAACATGTTGAAGGTTTAGCAGTGTTGCTAGGGGTGTGTGCCCAACGTCCCAAGGACAGTCCTCTCCCTACAGGTGGAACCCTTCCTTTGTGGACACAGCTTGCATTGCTTGACGAGACCAAGTCAGGGATTTATCGGAAATGCATAGGAGTTCTCTTGTATGTTTCCAGCGACTACCCTGCAGCCCAGTTTGCAATCAAGACTTTGAGCAGCTTGTGTGGAAAGCCTAATGAAGGGGCATGGAAGTGTTTGCGTCATTTAGTAAACTACATGTTTTATCATGACAATCACATTTCTTGCTTGAAGACGGAAGGAAAAGGTATAGGCCTAGTTGTCCGTGACGAGGCCCATGCTCTTGAGGTCTTTGCAGACGCTGACTGGGCAGGGAACAAATCAAGTCGCAAAAGCACGAGTGCTGGATGTATCGCATTCAATGGGATGATGATCCACAGTTTCTCGCGCAGCCAAAGCTGCATCAGCCTCTCCTCTGGGGAGAGTGAGTACGTAGCTTGTGTCAGTGCCGTGTGTGACGGTATACTTCTGCGCATGGCCCTCCAGCACGTTTTGCAAGAGGATGTGAGCATGCATGTTTTCACTGATTCAAGCGCTGCGCGTGGGATCATGTCGAGACAAGGATGTGGCCGCCTACGCCACATATCTGGTCGCCTCCTATGGCTGCAGGATTTTCTTTTCAAGTGGAAGAAAGCATCCCTTCATGCAGTGCCTACTTCAACCAACCCCGCAGACTTGTTTACCAAGTCATTGTCAGGTACCCGCATACGCTGCCTGAGCAACATCATTGGCATCAGGGATGCCAGTGACAGTTTTTCTTTGGTTGGAGCTGCTGAGCTTGAGGAGCAGCGGCGTCGTGACCAGGCTAAGAAGTTTCTTCGTGCGGTGAAGAGCACAGGCCGTGGAAATGCCGAAGCATTGCAGTTGCTTACAATGCTTATTCAGCTGGTTGGAAGCAAGGCTGCGGTTGGAGATGATCGAGCACAGTTTGAACCCCTGCATGTTTCAGTGTCTGATTTCACTACGTCAGGATCCAGTGCAGGAAGCCAACCAGGCGTCAGCTTTGTGTTCTTTGCTGTGACGGCAGGCATTGCAATCATTGTTGGCCGAGTCATTGCCAACATGACAGTGCGAGCACTCTTGCAACAGGTTGTTCTAGGTGCCTTTAGGGTTTTAGTCCAAGCGGGTGGTTTCGTTAGGCTTGAGACGACGGAGGCCGAGCAACCTTTGCTTGAAGAGTTACCTGTGGAGCAACCCCGTGCGCCTCTCCATGGGGCAGACGACGCATCCTCGAACGACGATGACGACATGAGTCTTGGACCACGCGACCCGCGTGAGCGTGCAGCGATCCTTGGAATCACGCCGCCGCAGACGCCGCCTGAATCTGATGATTCCTCTGAGCAACCCGACTCAGAGCCAAGGGACTATGGTCCAGATGATGATGGCAATCAAGAGCTTGTGGAGCTCTTTGCAGCGGTTGGAGAAGCTGCAGCTGCTGAGGTACTGCCAGCTTTGCCTCTTGAGCCACTTCAGATCAGGGATGATGCTGATGTTTGGATTGCGCCGATTAGTGGAACCAGGTTCCATCTTCGTGCAGTGTGCCATGGCTTGAGGCAAGCAAGTCGCATCAGGCGGCTCACCTATCGCCAGATGCAGAATGATTATCCTGGAAGGTTCGACATGTGCTACTACTGCCAAGAGTGGACGCGAGAACTTGCTGATGCGCATGATGTTGGAACGTTGGCCACCATGTTCCGTTTCCTTCATTTCCCAGGTCAGCAAATGCAGCAGCGCCGCCAGGTGCTGCCAGAGCCAGAGGCACATGACGACACGTGAGTATGAGCCCAATGACAATGATGGATTCTTGATATTTGCATGTGTGTTTAAATGATGGAATTTATTGGTGATTTCTTGAAATGCTCATGATGACTCTTGTGGATGCAGTTGCGACTGGTACCACTTTACCTGTCGAGCGTCTTGACAGATTTCTTGAAATGCCGACTCACAGACGCGGATCTCTAAGAGATCGTTCAAATTACTACATTATGCAAATCGCCGGAAGCTTGTAGCCTCTCCTTTGAAGATCATCAGCTGATGATTGTGACAACCTTGCAACTTACGGAGTGTGCAAGAAGCCGTGGCTTTGGGCCACCGAAACGCCGAAGGTCAAAGGTTAGGAGGTGCATGCGTGCTTGTACAAAGCCCATCAAAACGATGGCGGCCCTGGAGTGCGGTATGTCCGCCCATGGCAAGAACAAAGAGCGCTGAACCGTGCTTGCTGGTGTGAGGCTTGTTGGCTGTTTTGCGCTGGGCATGTACATTATAGGAGATCCCACAAATCGTTAGGAAAGCATGCTTTGTGATGCGACAAACCATTCTTTGGCGGGGTGATCACGATTTTGGTCCCCCGAAGCATGCCATTTTACATGTGTTTTCACACGTCATTTATTTTACATGTGGGATGCTCGTTTTGCCCAGTAGCTCAACAGTCATGTCTCATACCATGTACGACTGCAGCTGTGCTCATCAGTGAGAAAAGTTTTCAACTTTATGCATGGCAGGTCGGATCCACTGCTGATCTCTCTGAGCCTCCTTATTTGTATGGCAGCGCTGTTTTCGGGCTGAGGGCTGATGGCCTTTGCAGATCCTGTGACCATGAGTATGGTCAATCCGTGCATGACATGCTTTTAGTCTTGATGCTCTGGTTTATTGGCCATGATTCGGTTGACTTGCTTTTCATACCGCACTTGCTAACTGGATGACCATACTCATCTTCCAAGTGGACGGCATACTGAGTTTATTTCGGTTGATGAGACCAATCGTCTTTCTGATAATCTTTTATCATGATTGTACTTCTACCCTCTTCTCACGTCCACTTGCTTGCACGCGCCAGCAACACCTCATGAATACTGAGAGACTTTTCTTATGCCGATTGACGGTAATCCGGTTGTGGCGCTCTGATCCAGTGGGATTTTACCTTTATGTTGGCACCCCTACCTAGACTGATTCCCCTTTCTTCGTCAGTATTGCCTTATGCTTATGCAACCGGATGTCCCGCCTGATTTGTAATGCCGTCATCTCTGAGTATTCCAAAACTTGCATGCTGCTCCTGTCTGACTTGTATGGGGTGCTCAGTGGCCTAGTCATACAGGTTGTATGCTTTATTCTTATTCTCGACCTTTGATGGTCTGCACATGCAAGTGACACATCTCTCAGTGCTGAGATCCTTTTCAGTAGCTGATGACTGTACTTCCTGTTGCAGTTATTCAGCGAGCTTTGCAACTGGAGGTTTATTTATGGGCTGCCATCCTTGACTTGTAAGGCTGCCACCTCCACGTGAGCTATGCGTGTGCACTCCTAAACATGACCTGTCAGGAGTGATTGGATCGTCTGACTTGTAAATCTGGATCAGTGGCTTAAACATGGTTACTTGTTGGCGGTACGGATGGTTGTGTTATATCACTCTGATTCGTTCGTCTTGTTTTTCTATTAAACCACTGTTCTACGATCATGTTGCATGGTTCGACACCATGCCCTTTAACAGCCAGGTTTTTGCTGAGAAGAGTGCTTGAACTCTTTCTATGCTGCGAAGAACACTTGGACTTGGTCTGAGTTGGCTCTCGCTGATTTGTAATGGGCTGACATGCCTTTGTCTCACGGCTTATGCATTGTTAGTCCTTGATCTTATCTACCCCTCCAATGATTATGTTACTTTATCTGTGGGTCTCCTATGCATATGCATTGTGA
>CAJNJA010019875.1:970-28210 GCA_905231915.1 Symbiodinium necroappetens
CCAACATTTTCCATGATTTGTCTATGGGAAATCATGGAAATATTGGTAAAATCAACTATTTCCATCGACCCCCTCCCTCCGGTACTCATGTTTTGGTGTTCATGCTCCTGAGGGACAAGAGCCGACCTAGGTACCGAGGGGGGGTACCATATATATATATATATGTATGTATGTATCTACACATATATACATGTATATATATATATGTATCTACACATCTATATATATATATATGATTATATATGTATATATACACAAATACATGTGTATACCTTTTTATGTATAAATCTGTGTGTATATGTGCATATATGTGTACATATGTATATATATATGTGTATGTATGTATATGTACATATATATATGTATGCATGTCTTCATATATACATGTATATATGTATGTCTGTATGTTCAGAACACCCCCTCAGGGATCGCTGTAGCCCCAGCGCAGCACAGAACTGCGCGGGATTTTCGCCAGCCATAACCTGGCATCCACGCAGTCCGAGCTGGCACCGCCATCTGCGTCAGCGACGTAGCAAGGCAAGACAGCTCCTGCGGTCAGGAAGTATCCTTTCTTGGAAGCAGCGATTGCTCTTGGCGACCCATCACGCCACCCCCTTGGGACAGAGAATCCGCTTGCTTCCATACCATATGGGAAGAGGACGCAAGAACAACAATACAGACAGGCCATGGCGACAATCGCAAGATGGTGGTTACTATGGGTCGTATGGTGGAACGGACTTCAAGCTGTGGAAGGGTGTCTACCAGGCTTCACCGCGAGGTCCAAAACCTTCGAAGCCTCAGACACCTGCCTTCCCCCCCTACGATGCCTCTTGGCAGAACTCGGCTGCCCTCATGGAAGTGCAGCCTGCTCCCAAGCCCCCACCTTCTGGGGGAGGCATAGTGTACGATGTTCAACATGCAATCAATGCTGCGAGGAAGTTGGAACAACGTCTCCAGAAGGCTCGCTCGGAGCTTTTACAACGAGGCAGAGCATGGGACTCATGGGTGATGAACATGCGCACTGCCTATGCCAAAGAACAGGAACGGCATGCTTCGGTACAACGCCGCTTGAACTCCGAGATTGCAGAGATGGAAGCCTCGGTCAAGGAGGCTTACATGAAGGTACAATTCGCCGCACTACACCAGTCCGGCTCAGCATCTTCTTCGCAGATACCCCAGCCCTTGGAGTGGGAGAGTGCAATGGATATAGACAGCAACCTTTCCCACGAACAGATGCAGGCCGAGATGCATCGAATGATTCATCAGGCTGCTACTATGGATGGATCTTCTACCCCGACTCGTGGGACAGGTGTTCCACCCCGCACTCCAGTACGAGTGGCGCCTGGGGACCCTTCCGGCTTCCTCGCTTCGGATGTGCCCATCGATCCTTACCCAACGCCGCCAGGCTTTGGGGCGACACCAGGTGCACAGGCCTCACTCGACATAAGAACTCCGGCTCCACCAGGACTGGAGACTACGAGTGCACATGGACCCACCCTTGCCGAGAAGCTCTCAGACAAACGACGATCGCACCGTTCGGCTTTGGCTCCTTTTGGAATCCGCCCCCGTGGGCCCAGCAACGAGGCGGAGGATGCCAATCAAGTGTTCCCAGGGGTCGGTACGACCCTGCTAGACGACGACAACGAGGAGCTTTCTGCTGTATCTCCCGGCCTGGGACGAATGGATGGATGAGCATTAGGCCTGAAAGACAGCTTCCCCTGCTTCAATGGCATGGATCTCTCGACCTGGACAGGCTGGTGGGACACGACTGTCAAGGTCTCTCATTGGTGAGAGACTTTGTACAAGCTCCCGTCGGTCAATGTCCGGTTGAGGACATCTATGTCAGTGATTGCCGAGGGAAGCTGGTTCTTCGTTTTCCATGTACAGTATGGTTTCGCATTTCTGTACATACTTTCCTCCAGTTGGGCTCCACAAGTGGTCCCTCATTTTCCTCTCTGTCGTCTTTTGCCGGATCGACCTCTCCTCAGCAGGTTTACTCGGGATCCGTGAAGGAGTCGGCTCCTTGGGTTTTGGAACTCGGCTTCTATCGGTTCCTCTCTGTCTCGTGGAAGACGTTACCTGACTTGTCTTGTCAGGTCACCGTTTTCCCTCCGACATGTATGTGGTCTTTTGATTTGCCGCATACCTCTACCACCTCTCCCTTGGACAGAGTGCCTAATAACTACATCGGTGGCTCTGGGGTAGTAACCTGTCCTTGGGATTTACACACCGCCATTTTCCAATGGCTCCTTCAGCAGGCATGGGGTCTTCTTTTGCACCTTCGCCTCTCTCTCTTCCTCGTACTACTTCGGTTGTGGGTTTGTGGCTTATGTAGTCGAGGAAGTAGAGCAAGTTACCCTTTCCTGCGAGCACAGACTGCTGGTGCCGACAGATTGCTGCTTGCATTTCGAGACTTCTCCCCAAGATTTTGTTTGCAAGCCGACATCCCTCAGGGTTCCCGTAAGGACCTTCCCGGGAGAAAGTCTGCTCCTCTCAGACCTTCTCGCGGAACGGCAAGTCATCCCATCTCATTCGGAGGGATTTTTCGAAGATTCTGCACAGTTTGCCTTGCAGTCAAGTGGCTCGGTGTTCTGGTATTTGGCCTGCATAGTCTCCCTTCCTGCGTGTGGGCTGCTCCTGCCGGATTCCCTGAAGCCATACATGCCGCTGAACATACAGTTCAACTGCTTCCAGAGTCTTTGGCTAGAGACTGCATCATTGGGGCATCAGTCTCTTCCGGAGAACCGAGTTCCTTCGATACTCTTGTTGCCGCCGCCATGCAGCCTGTTGACATACCACCAGTGAACACCAAGCATTGTGTGCTTTACCAGGTCAGCCTACCAGCCCTTTACTTTCTGACCTATGTGGATGTTCCTTGTACAAGGACAGTCTTCCTGGAGAAGGCAGCCGAGATGTGCCCCACCGTACAGCCACACACCTTTCTGTGTGAGACCAAACCCCAACTAGCCAGGGGGATTGCCACCCTTGTTGCTGTGCCAACATGGACTGCCGGCTCTGAGCAGACTGTCTATGATCTTGATTTCACATACTGGGGTGGCCCTGTCTTTGCGGTCTTGGACTGGAGGTTCACTAACAGGGACTCCCTGGCACATTTCGCACGCTTGCACGCCGTGGAGCCATGGGATGTTTTCCACCACACCAAGGTCGGGCCAATTGGGCGTGAGCCAGCTGTAATTGCTGAAGCTGGGGATGTTTTCCAGTTTCGGCCTGCCGGAGTTGCTCCTGCACCTCAACCTTCATTCCTTGATCGCTTGTGTTCCCTGCGGCTTTGGGAAAAGGAGCCTCTGTTTATTCCCAGGGAATCCTCCTCCTCAAGATGGTATGCCATGCGCAGCCATGTTACAAGGACCCCTCAGTACGCCGGAGGTTCCAGGCAAGAGATCCAGGAGATTGCTGCTGAGGCTTTCCATACTGATCCGGAGGACTTGCATTTCGTGTTTCCCAAACCCAACAGTTCCCTTCACGACCTCGTCTATGAAGGGTTCTTGATTCGAGGTGTTCTCGCAGCTACCCCAACAAACAGCACAGGAACGAGACTCAGGGCCCTTGTGTTCGTTGACCCTCGTCATCTTGGCCTAAGTCCTTTCTTCATTGAAGTGCAAGAGGGGACGATCGATCCCAGGCTTCTAGTCGAACACCTCGGGTTTAGGATTCCGCACCATTGCCGCCTCTGCACCCAACACACGGCATTTGCAGAGGAGCCCTTTCAGATCATTGATGGTGACACAGTTGAACTCTTCCTCATACCTAGGACTGAGGAATTGATGACCCCTATCAGTGTGTCAGCTCCACCTCAGGATCCCAGATCTCCTGCCGACAACCCCAACCCCGCCCTCCACACACAGACAGGCAGGCTGGGAGGTCACACTGCAGGACCGCGCGCGTATCCTCGCGCGGACCCATTGCCTCCTGAAGCAGGGGAAGCACTTGGCCTTAATGATCCTGAAGATGACGAAGACGACGATCAGGGCTTTTTCAGGGCTGGGTTCCTGGTTTTCATTCCTAGATACCAGCCGGAGGTTGTTGAGGCATTCCTTGGTGTGCCCTGCGACATAGAGTTTGTCCTCCAGGTCGTCGATGATGCACGGTGCTCTGACACAGCCCTACACTTCGACAGGCTGATACCTGCAGTTCCGCAACCTGACAAAACATTTGGCGCCGTCTTAGCAGTGCCGGGCTGGGCACGCGATATCTCCATTGTGCTTATCGACCTCAGGGAAATTGACGGTCGGCTGTTTGCTTTTGAGATTCGCGGTCGACTCAACAAAGCCTCCCTCCTGCAGCAGGTCGGACTCTCCGATGCCATCGACGTTGAAGTGCTCTTACATGGCAGGATCCTCGACCCTCACACGTGGCAACACTTTCTCACAGGAGACACCATCAGGTTTTTCCTGAGTGGTGCCCGCATTGCCCCTCCCATTGCACTTGAGGATATGCTCAATAATCCTGCCGACTGGACACTCCCGTGCCCGGAATTCTCAGGACCCCATCCTTTGGCATTCTTTGTTCTGACTGATGCCTGGCACAAAGTTGTACCAATCGACCCTGAGACCGTGCGATCTTCTGCTGATTTCAAGCAGGAAGCTTCCCGGATCTTCGGGTACTCGATCGACCGAATCACCACCTGTCCTGCAACACCGCGCCTTGAGGACCTTGCGGTCCTCGGACAAAAGTGCAAAACTGCCATTGTTGCCACTGAGGCTGTCTCCAAAATCCCGATTCCACCGGGGAAGTACGCACCGAAGCAGCACATTATACTGTTGGACGCGCGACCGCTGCTTCGGGATGTCTCATGGACATTGGCTCCTCATGGGTGCGTTGAGGTTTCCAGACTCGCTGCCCCCTTTCAGTACATTGCGCCGCCAGACCTTTTTGTCAGTGTTACTGGTGCGCCCACAGAATGCCGCGGCAGTCGCACTGTTATCAAAGCTGCCCCTGGTACGGTCCTTCGGCTTGTTCATGTCTTTGAGGAAGTTGATACCAGCACGCATGGACCTGACGGCGAGTCGGGCGAGAGTTCGAGCGCCAACTCTGTCTCTTCAGCCACCCCGGCCGATACCTCGTCTGTCACTGCTGGCGACAGACAAACACAGACCCCCCGACCCAGAAGAAGCCGCTCACCACGCAGGCATGTTGCGACCAATGGCAATTGGGTTGCAGGCCTGGGTGTTACATGCTTGACCCTTTCCGCACAACCCACAACCACTGATGCAGCCAGGAATTGCACGCTATTGCAGGCGAGCCAGGTAGCCAATTCTGCATACAGTAGCCTGTGGGATGAACAGCCTGTGCCGAATGTCAGCCTTGCCGTTCTCGCTCTGGTTGTCTTCGGCCTCCTCCTTCTGCTCGCGGGCCCTTTCTCGCACAAAGTGCTACAGGAGCCAAGGGGGAGGAATGCCAGTGAACAGGCACACCTTGACACCCTACGCTCTCTTGTTGGTGCACTTGGTGGACAATGGATGCCACGCCTCCCATTTGGGGTGCAGCATCTCGCTTTGCTTGACGTTGAAGCCGACAACAATGAGCACATAGAGGTGTTGGAGGAGACTGCACAGGTCTGCTGTGTTGTCCTAGCCTTCGACTTCGCTCCTGCTGTGTTCAGCGTTGACCTTCAGCTACCTGCAACCACAGAGGAGCTTATTGCTGCCCTTCAACCTCTGAGAGAAGAGAGAATGCAATTGCATTTCCCACACCTTCTCCCAGTCCTTCCACAGCCCAGAGCCGATGTAGCTACATTCATTGCTGCCCCACATTGGTGCCCTTTTCGACACGGAGTTTGTTTCGACTGCACCAGGGTCGACAACCGGACCTATTGTACATTTGTCCCGGAGTACGTAAATCTTGAGGAGATACTCCACATTGCGAACTTTCCCGAAAATTTGGCACTCACTGTGTGGATAGGCCCGGATTTGCTTCGCCTCGAGTACCCTGCGCGGGTTCACACCTTCCCTGGCATGCTCTTTTCATTTCTCCACGAGGGAGATGAACCTGCGATCCCAGTTACCCTCGGACAGCTTCTACAGTTCCGTAGTTGGGATCCGCCCTTCGAGGTTCCCGAGCCATTCTTCCAGGATGCCTATTGTCTTGTGTATTCTGGCTCAGGGCAGTTGTTCTTTGCCGACCCGGCAGTCCCTATGCGATACCGTCATAGGATTGCTGAGGCCACAGGTGCCAATCTTGCACATATGAGGCTTTATGCCAGCGAACAGCGGCCAAGGGATGCTGCCATCAACGGGGTTCCGTGTACCACAATCGTCGCCGTCGGCGACAGACGGCGAGACTATGTCCAACCGGCCTGGCACATGGCACTTTTAGACTGTCGGTTCATTGAAATGGGGTGGAATGCTGTATATGTCACCAGTGGAACATTTGACATACAGAAGGTCTTGGAAGACTTCGACAGACATGCACCACTTGGTTGGCATACCATTCTCTTAGGCGGTTTTCCACAAACAGGACTGATAGCTGCCAGACCTGGTCAGATCTTCGTCCTCGCCTATGCCTCAGGTGCACACAACAGGACCTCCCTTGCAAGTGCCGAGCATGGGGAGGAGCAGACTGGTAGCTTCCCCCATGCACCCTACGGGGAACCTCCTAACAGTCCACCGGATCCGGGAACGCCTGAAACAGACGCCGGGCCTCGGACAGACGACCAAAATCCTGGCGGTGTACCTGTTGAAATTCATTGCCTGATACTCATGCCAGAGTATGCCCAGGAGCATGTTGTAGTCCCCGCGGTTCTTCCTGCTTCCGTTGATACGGTCCTGCGGCTTGTTGATCAGGTCAGGGATGCCCAGTACAAACACATTTTCGGTAGACTTATACCGGTTGATGTGCAACCTGCACTCGGAGCAGCCTGCCTTCTTGCAGTACCAGACTGGGCCTTCGAGGGAGTTCCCGCTCTGTTTGTCAGCTTTGCGCCGCCTGTTCGGGTTTTCACACTCGTTGTCCCTGCCATCCTCAGCACGGAGGGCATTCTCAGAATTGTCGGTGCCAATGCTCACATGCAGGTTTTCGTTCGCGATGTTCCCTGGGCTTTCCCTGCTGATGCTAGCACACCGGTTCAGAGTGGAGACCTGTTCTCTGTCTTTCCCACCGGGCATCCCTACATTCCACCGATTACCCTCGCCAGCATGTTGCGCACTGCAGAGGGTTGGCATGATGAGCCAGTTCTGCCAAGGCCTCCGAGTGATAGACTCTGGTTGTTAACTGAGCTCTCGAGCCACCACTTCAGCTTCCAGGCCTCGCCCGAGGTCTCCCTACGAGTAGCTGTTGAATGGCACCTTGACAGTGCTCCGGGAAGGCTTGAAGTGCTACCCGCCACCCCAGCAATACGAGACCATTCTCGGCGGGGCTTCATCTCTCGACAGGTATACGTCGCCCTCCCGCACGACCTCCTGCCCGGAGTGCCTTTCATCTTAGACCAACGTCCGATATTGCTCGACATTGTTTGGGTGTACGCTCCAGGCGGAAGGATCGACGTTGCGACACTCCTTGAGAGACACAGGCAGAGGTGTCCGGATTCGCATTTCATGCGACTGTTCGGCGGTCACTCCCCACCTGGCCACGAGAACCACGAGCGTTACGTTCATCCTGGGCAAGTTCTCACTCTTGCCTTCTGGAAACGCAGGTCTGGAGGGGCTCTTCCTGCCCCTGACGGCCCACCCGACTCAGACGGTGGGGACAGCCATGACAGCTCTGAGGATTCATCCGACGACCAGCGAAATGAAGGTACTGGCGACGAATATGCCTTTAGCCGTGGCTCTGCCTCCACCACAGCCGATGCTGGCACCGGCAGCACCACCAGATTTGGCTACAGAGTTCTCTCTGATGAACAGGAAACTCGCAGTGACATTGTCAAGTGGGACGCTGGCTCACGTGCAGACGCCTTACCTGAAGGCCGCCAGTATCTCACCACTGCTCTACTGCCTGCGATCATTTTCCTTCTTGCGTACGCATTCGAGGCTGGCCCTTGTCAATATGGCCAAGGCCACCCTGTCTATGACGACGCATTGCAGTCCCTCGGACAGGTTGGACTTCTCCTACTCGCCCAACGGTGTTTGTCGACAGCTGCGTCCAGAAGGACAGCCGTTTGCTGGGTTTTTCTGTACTTCAGCTTGAGCAGTACTGTTATTGGCACCTTTTCCCCTGGCACAGCCATCTCCACAGCAGATGGCCTGATCAAAGATGTTTCCACATGCCGCGGCTGTGATAATATGCCAAAAATTGCCGAGCGAGTCCTAGATCTCAACTTTCCGGCCTGCCAATCCTTTCGCCTGCCCAGCCATTGGGCAACAGGTGCCCGCCGTCCTGTCCCGACACCTTTGCGACAGGGCGGTTGGACGAAGCCCCCTGCTGTTGAGCCCAATTTCGTTGATTTCGATTTGGGCGGACTTGAAACACTCCTGGAACAGGCTCTGCGGCAGGGACAGGGACAGGCGATTTTCCTCGCTGCCACTCTTGTTGAGACACTGTCTGAGCACTTCAACGACACAAGCAGAGGTCCTCCACTCTCCTCCTCATTTGCAAGTGATGTTGATGGCAGTGTTCTTCGCCTTGCCGACCACTTACCAACAGCGCGTGTCTTCCACCTTGAAGACATTCACTTGCCAATTGGCTGCACACTTGACAATGTTGCCGCCTTGCTTCATGGAACACCAGCACAGCTTGCGCCTCTTCCCGTCTGTGGAAATGAATTTCTCCAGCAATGGAACCAGCAGTATCGCCACTTGCCTAGCATTGGTAAGGGTGCCGGGCTTAAGTCCCTAGCCATCTACACTGACGGCTCCTTTGACGGTACGAAAAGCTCGTGGGCATTCCATGCTGTAGGATATACTGATCTTGAGCAATTTAGCCTAGGTTGGCTTGGGGACCTCACTGTCACCGACCCCTCAACCCCTGCCTTTCTGGGTGCTAGCGAGCATGGAGCATTGCAGGGTGAGCTCACAGCTTTGTTTTGGTGCCTGGTCTGGCTTTTGCCCTTCTCCACAGAGCCTGCAGTCACAGTCTACTCCGACTGTACTGTTGCAATCTCTCTTTCGTCCGGGGAAGCTGGACAGTACCGGGGGCAAGACTTGGCTACCCGATGCCGAGAGGTCATGCAAGCTCTTGTCACCTACAGAGGGGCTGACAAAGTTGACTTTAAGCACCTCAAATCCCACATCGGACATCATGGCAACGAGGTTGCTGATTTTCTTGCCAAGTGTTGCTGCAAGGCACAGCGGCCTTCAACCATACGGGATGGACACCCTATCAGCATCTTCTTGCGCGAGGGGTGGCTCACATGGCTGTGGCTCCTCATTGAAATTCAGCGGAGCCCCACGACTTGGCCCGTCCATGTTGGAAAATGCTTGATCGATCCTGTCAGAGTCGACAATCCACTACCATCGCGGGCTGAATGCGAGGACATGTTAGGTTTAAATTTTGGGAGAAGCAAAGGTACTAGTCGTCCAGAAAAGGCTAGACTGCACGCTACCCTCCTCACCGTCAATGTGCAATCTCTACAGGTCGAAGAAGTCAATGCCACTGCCGGCAGTGCTGAGAACGGTTTCTCTGGCAGGGCGGTTCTCCTCAGGACACAACTGGATAGATGGGGGGTTAGTGTAGCCGCCATTCAGGAGGCTCGGTCTCCACGAAGTGAAACCGTCCAATCTCGGACCCACATTAGATTCTGTAGCGCGAGAGATGAACAAGGCTCCTTCGGCACGGAACTGTGGTTTTCCAAGGTGCAGCCTTTCATTTGGCACAATGTCGCTCCTGTGACTTTCCAAGTCAGCGACTTTCTTGTGGTCCACTGGGACCCTCGAATCATCGCTGTTCGTTTTTCCAGAGGGAGCCTGCGGCTTTTGTTTGTCTCCTTGCATGCCCCCACCAATCAGTCTCCGGTGAGGGACCAATGGTGGAAGGACTTTCGCCTTCTGCTCGATCGCATCCGACAGGGATCGCAGATTATCTTGCTTGGGGACTTCAACCTCCATCTGCACCGGTCACATGGGGATAGAGTTGGGGAGCTTACCTGGCCCGCTAAGATCCCACCCCCAGAGACCTTTTGGGACATCTTAGATATTTGTGATCTTTGGGTCCCGAGTACCTTCGGATGCTGCCACAGTGGTCCTTCAGCAACCTGGCATGCCCCAGGTGGCACCAGTACTTCGCGTCTAGATTACGTTGCACTGCCATCCGCCTGGCAGGTTCCGCGGGCAGGCAGCCATGTTGTCCCTGAACTAGACTGGGGACAGAGCAACCCCGACCACTTCGCTCTGAGTGTGCAAGTCACTGCTGACATGCGCTTCGGTCAGCCTCGGTGCGGGCGTCAGCCGAGACTCGATCTGCGGGCCATGAGAACACCCGAAGGCCGGCAGAAAATCCGAGACATCTGTGCTTTGATACCAGACCAGCCCTGGGAACTTGATGTTCATAGACATGCTGCTGGACTTGAGGCACATTTTGGTAAGTATCTCCCAGTTGTGTTTCCCCCTCCCAAGGCTCGCCAAATAAAATCATACTTGCAATCTGACACATGGCAGGTACGTAACCAAAGAGCATGGCTCCGCAAGAGGGTCCACAAGGGAGCCCATCTTGGTCGTTGCTTCACGACACGGGTTTCCTTCCTCACTTGGAAATTCGGGATTCCATGCCGACATGCCTCTTGCCGCCTCCTTGCAGGATTTCTCCGTTGCCTCAAGGAACTTCCCACCTATGTCGCAACTTTGCGGGCGTCCAGTGCTCAGCTCCGCACCATGATACGACGGGACGTCAAGGCCCATCTGCATGAGACCGCTGTACGAGCCACTACTGACTCAACCCGAGACACCGTACAACGGGTGCGTGACCTCACTGGAGGCCCGCGGCGCAAACAAAGGGGCAGTGTCCCGTTGCCGTCTGTTGAGGTCGCGCCAGGGAGACTTGCCTGTACCCATGACGAGGCCAAACAGCAATGGATCAAGCACTTCTCATCGATCGAGGATGGTCACATTTGTGACCCCGTGTCATTTATCCATTCCTGCTTTGAAAGGCAGGGTTCAAGAGACTTGTCCGGACATTCCATCACTGTCGCAGACATCCCGGGACTCACCGAGGTTGAGGCTGTCATGAGGACAGCTAGCACGGACCGGGCATATGGTCTGGACGGCATTCCTGGCGAAGTCGTGAAATTCGGTGCGCCTCAACTATCCAAGGCAGTATATGCCCTCCTTCTCAAGTCTGCATTCAGGCTTGACGAACCGGTACAACATAAAGGGGGTACTTTGTACTGTATCTGGAAGGGAAAGGGCCCGAAACAACTCTGCGAATCCTATAGAGGGATATTAGTCTCTTCGGTTTTGGGTAAAACCCTGCATAAGCTTGTTCGTGGCAGATGCACTCCAGCCTTGACCTCATGCACCGTACCACTGCAAGTCGGAGGACTTCCCCGTTTCCGGTCACTATACCGGCACAGGCAGCCAGGCTATTCCAATCCGCATGTGGTTCTCAGCGTAGACCACACGCTCTGGTCTTTCTCGATCTCCAGGAGGCCTTCTACAGAATCATCAGGCCATTGATCTCTGCAAAACCTCTATCTGACGAAAGAGTTGCCCAGGTTTGTGCTGCTGTCCAGCTGCCACCTGGCACCATGCATGACCTCCGCACCTTTTTGGGCGGCGACTCCCTGATTGCCACCGCCGGATCCAGCCCTGGGCCTCCGGGGCGGTAGACGAGTCCCTGTATGACACCTGGTTCCGACTTCCCAATGAACCTGACCTCGTCACCACCCAGACTGGGAGCCGACCTGGGGATTCGCTGTCGGACTTGGTATTCTCTTTCCTTTCTTCCAGGGTCTTGAAACAGGTCCGTACTTCCTTGAACGAGCTTGGGATACTTGCCGAGGTCCCATACGCACCTGCCATGGAGGGTAACATACACCCTCTGCCCTGCCGACCACACTCCACCCTCCCCATTTCGGACGCCACCTGGATGGACGATCTTTCCATGTTCATCGTCAGCGATAATGCGGAGACTCTGGTCGGGTACTTGACCAAGGGTACTTCGACACTCCTTGACGCCTGTCTGCAGAGAGCCCTGTTACCGAACTTGTCCCGGGGCAAGACCGAAGCAATGGTGCAGCTTCATGGCAAGGGCACTCGACGGGCCAGACAGACCATTTTTGGAGACCACAATGGGGCCATCCCATTGGAATGTCGATTTTGGCCTGATGCCCGCCTTAGGATCGTACCTGCCTATAAGCACCTAGGCGGCTACCTCCAACATGGGGGCGGGCTGCAGCAAGAGCTTTCATTCAGAACAGCTCAGGCCTGGGATGCTTTCAATCGCCGTAAGAAGAAAGTGTTCAAATCCCCCTTAGTGTCTATACCGGACAAGGCCACTTTGTTCCAAAGCCTGGTGTCCACTGTTCTGTTTCATGGAGCAGGCACCTGGACTGGTGTAGATGACACACACCTACACAAGCTGGACGCTACCTTGCGTCAAATGGCCTGTCAGATGTTGGCACCGACTGTCAGTCTTCCCGAGGCATGGCACTTGGGGCTTTCTCAGGTTTTGGCTAAGGTTGGGTTGCCCAGGGCTTCCACTTACCTCCACCTTGCCCGCCTGAGACACCTACTTGCTTGTGTCCAACTGAATATCCCCGAGATTTGGGCCCTTGCACATTGGGAATGCAATTGGCTTGCCTCCGTTAGGGGTTCGGTTCATTGGCTTTGGGAACAGGTCGATGGAGGTCGCGATACTGCTAACTGGCACAAGGCCTGGGAGGCATGGCATGAGGAGTGCCAACAATACCCTGGCCGATGGAAGGCCCGCATGAGACGAGCCCTGAAGGCCGCCCTCCTCCGAGAAAGATGGCAGGCATGTGTCGAACAACATGCCGGCCTATTGACAGAACAGCTCACTATACAGGGCGCTGTCCTGCCTGCCGACCTTGTTCCAGACCACGGCACCACTGAGGTCTGTGCCATTTGCCGATCCGTCTTCAAGAATTTTCAGGCATGGTCGGTGCACGCCTTCAAAAGGCATGGCAGAGTACGGGAGGCTAGAAGTCTTGCTGCAGGGAACCAGTGCCCTGGTTGCCTTCGCCACTATGCCTCGAACATCAGGCTATGCAGACATTTACACCACTCTGCACATTGCCGCAAGTTTCTTACAGGCCAGCAGGACAGGGTGCACCCACAACCAGGGCAAGGGAGTAAGCACGCTCCCAAAGAGCACTTGCTTTGTACGCCGACCCTACAGGCGCTCGGGCCCCTACAGGGTTGTACTGAAGAGGAAGTTGAGTCTGAGCTCGAGCGACCTTCCGCCGAGGTCCTTGAATGTCTCTCATTGCTTGGGTACGACAGTCTTGACCTCGAATCCGATCCCGAACAAGCCTGGGAGCGAATCCGCGCTTCCTTCTCCTGTGTCTGCCTTCCCCTGAAGAGGCTCCGACTTACTGCTGAGGTCTGGCGGGACCAGGTTCGGCTCCATTTTGCCGGCCGAGGGCAGGGTACATCAGGGTCTCGCTTTCTTCTACGGGCAGCGGAGTGGATCCTCAATGCTGACTTTGCCGAGTGGTTGGCACCAGATCCGTCTTGCAGAGCCACCCAACAGCATACTTATCGGCAGGGCCTCATTTCCTTGTCCATCCTCGAGGTTCAATCGATTCATCTCCCTGACCTCTCGACATGGACTTCTGACCACGACATTATATTTGTCGGGTCTCCTCCTCGGGATTCCCCCATTGCCCGTCTGTGTGACACCTCCGTTTGTTATCCACATGCGGAATCGTTGTCGCGATTGTCAGAGGGGAAAGAGCTCGACTTCTTCTGCGAAGAGCCTGAGCAGTGTGGCTTTTGCCTGAGCCTCTACGGACTTCACCTGCCGTTTGCCTCGACTCAGACCCCTAGGTCGGCCTCCGACGATGGATTTCGGGCCTTGCAGTTCGCTTGCGACCTCATCCGATTTACTGTCCGACTCTGGACTCGGGGGACACGGGCTTGCCTCTTCCTTCCCGTACCGGCAGGGGACGACGTCCGATTACTCTCCAGAATCCCAGGCGTTCACTTTCACCAGGGCGATGATCGCGCCTCCCTTTGGGTTGGCCCGTCGACCTCGCCCTCCGATTTGTTTCACCTTCCCTAATTATTTGCAAGCCACAAGGGCCGCGTCGGACAGACTCAATGCCCGAAAGAGTGAAAAAAAGAGTGATGTCTGTATGTATGTATGTATGTATGTATGTATGTATGTGTGTATATGTATATATGCATTTATGTTTTCGTATGTGTGTATACATATGAAGATATACAGACATGTAGATAATGGTAGCCGGATAGGAAAATGGATAAACAGGCAGATGATAGACAGATCAGAGACAAATAGACAGACAGACAGATAGCCAGCTAGCTAGATAGATAGATGCATAGGTAGTGACTGTCCAGCGTTACGCGTGCTGCTCCGTCCCGAACATCCTAGATCCCCTATTTGCAGACAGCTTGAAGCACATGACGAAAGTGACTCAAAGTGTTGCCCTGATGAACCCATGGCTGTCGGCATGAAGACGAATGTTGCAATAAAGGGCTCAGGCAGTTTGCTCTTGAATTGGATATGCTTCGGTCACTTACAAACCTTTGAGGATCCTCTAAAAACAGTCCGTATAAACCTCATCAGTACAGCACCTCACACTTGAGTGAAGCCACAGTTCCTTCAGATCAAGTAGCACCCGTAGAAGAAACCGCCATGACAGGCACGCCGCTTCACCGTCATGCGAGCAAGCATGGGCCACTCGAAAAGGCAGGGCAGCAAACTTTATACTGGGGTTCAGTTGAGCACGCAAGCAGGCAGGCGAACATGGCAAAGCAGCAAAGAGGCCAACAAGCAAATGAGTCAGCAGGTGACTAAACGGGGTTAGCCATGTAAGGCAGTACGTGGAGCTAAGCCCAAAGTACGGTGAATGCGAGCGAGTGGGATGGAGTGCAGGGAAGTGGAGCGAAACTGCATCACTGACGGATATGTGATGTACATGATGTACATCAATGTTGCCGGCCTGGCATGGTGATAGCGTCGCATGGCATATGTCCTCCGTTTGGAGACCAAGAGATCCGTGCACTGTGTCGCAGACAGCCTCGCCAGTGCTTCATGTCGGTCTACAAGCAGAATCTCATGAAATGAAGGCATTGGCAACCAGATGCAGACGAGACTGACAGATTATTCCCATGATGCAAATTGAAGCTGCAAGCTGCACGGTACTGCGCCCATAGCAGACTTGCCTTTCAAGCGCAGAAGAGCTCTCACCATCGGCCATGCTCGCATCTGCGCCTCTCATCACAGTGTCCGGACACGGATATTTGAAGATAGGCTTCCAGCGCGCTGTCATAGTGTCAAATTGCTGCCACTATGCCACTGACTGCTGCCGAACTGCACAACTCCATGGCCACACAAGAGCAGGCATGTCAATCGTGCCTCGTGAGACGAGGTCATGCCAAAGTTTATTGAGCTCCTGCTGCGTCTCCTGCGTTCGGAGAGGCTTTGCGAGCGGAGTGCAAAGAGGTCTTGCTCCAAGTTGCAACCTGAGAGGTCGAGGACTCGTGACATCTCTGATTGCAACGTCTCTCCACGTTGAACGCAAAGAGAAGGCTGTCACAGCACTGCCCTCAAAGACATTCTTGTCGCTTGGGTGTTCCTCACTCACCGCTCGTGGGCTACAAGTTACAAGCGCATGGCTGTGCAATGTCCTGAATCTCGCGCGAAAGACTCTTGCTTCGCAGAGAGTAGCGTTGCGACTCCTGCGGCTCCGACGACAGCTTTGCAGTGTCATGGTGTTGCTGGCTCTGACTGCTCTGAGTTAGCGATGTTCATCGGCTATGGTTCCCGGTTCCGGGATCCCTCGTTTTCTGCTACCGCGATGACCTCTGGCCGCGCGGATGAATTGCTTGACGTTGGCCAACTAACATGGTAGCGAGCAACTGTCAACAGAGCCTACGAGCCCGTGACTGTGGGATGCCAGCAAGGCTTGCATTTATCTTGATGGGCATGGGAAGCAAAGCCGGCCGGCTTCGAGGCATGTGAGAGACAGGTGTATGACATCAAAATATAAAAGAGACCATGCCTGCCACAGGAGCTGGAGCGTTCCTTTGCAATGCAGCGGAGGAATGCGTGGCTTCCGCCGTCCACCAACAAGTGTTTGATTCCTTTGGACGGCCCAGGTTCACTACTTGGCCTTTTTGCTCTGATCTGGTGTTTCTGAAATCACACGTGCTGAGCAGGGAGGCGCAGGTGCCAAAGGCCGACGAGGGTGCCTACGATGGCAGGGCGAACAATAGGTCAACCCTTTCTTGGTTGAGCTTTCCACCACCAAGTGCAGGAGACTGCAAGCAAGGCACGTGCAAGGATGTGAAGTGCCGTCTCGCAGCCCCTGCCAATAGAGTTCACATCCGCGCCTTGCGAAGCGCAAAGTCTCAGCATGCTCCAGTCTCAAGACCGTTTGCGACACTCCTGCCAGGAGCAGCGAGTCCAGCTTGGCTGTCGCACCACGCAGGGGCCGACCGCTCAGCGCTGCGCGGCAAGTGGCCCTAGCCTGGCTCCGGTCATGAAGTCATAAGGATATATAAGGTGTACTGCTGTGTGTTCGGTTCGGCAGCTTCTGAAACCGAATGTCTTGATTGTCTTGTAAGTCTGCTAGCAACTTGCAACCGCAGCTTGGATCACGAGTCGAAGAACAACAAACATAATGAAAGCGCTGAGTGCTGCCCTGTTTTGAGCCAGCCCCGCCCAGGTCACGACAGCAGGCTCTGGCAGCCACACGTTCAGCCGAGAGCAGCAGGCCGCTAGGAGCTCGACGGTCTGCAGAGACACACGGCGTTGCGGCGACGGTGTAGGAGCACCCCATTTCTCTCAAGGGATTCCTCTACGAGTCTACAAAAAGGGTTTGTGGCCTCAAGCGAGATTGCGCCTGAGGCCTGGTGCGCAACTTTGTTAACTATGTGAAACTGCTGGATGTGCCGTGCGTATGCATGGATGTGTTTGTATGTCGTCGTAATAGCACGAATGCATACGCTCAAGCAGTTCGGCGCAATGGCAAACTCATTCAAGCGCGCTCGAAGGCACAACAAAGCAGCAACGCTCCGAATTTCGGCACGCAGCTAGAGTACGCAAAGGTCTTTGCAAACGGCCTGCTGCTCATGATTTCGACAACTTTCTGGAACCTACGACCTACTGGCCTGCAACATCATCAGGTTCTGTGGCATGAAAAAGTTTCGAGACTCTACTACGAAGTGACACGACTGTCCCAGAATAATCCAATGTTCGCCAGCAAAACACGGCCATGGGGCATGAGTTTTACCAGTCTTGTTCATGCCGCTGTGCAGACTCGAGATTGTTGTGCCTCCGGGGCGGCTCCAATCTGAAGCGCCAAATGCAGGGCAGGGGTCACCTGGCTCGAAGGCTCGAAACGCATCGAAACGCCTTTGTATGTTCATTTTCGGCACGCGACGCTCTGGCCGAGTTGCATCCGCTGAGGCTACAAGGAGCCTTTCTGCCTCGACCAAATCGCCCTCCGCGACCTGAGACGGAGCTTGGAGCCGCGCCGCTTGCTTAAACATCCTAAAGAACTTAAAGGCTCTTGTGGCAGCAATGGCCTCCAGTACCACAACGCGAAACACGGTCGCAGACAAAAAACACTAGCGAAAGAAGCAAGCAACTGCTACTGTGGACGGAAAACATCTTGCATCGCTTTTTTGACCGGACCCACACATTTGCCACATTCGATATAGTTTCGCCATCTCGCCCTAGCAAATAAGCCTCTCCCTGTCAAAAATCCTTGCAGCATTTAACCTGCAGTTTCCAATGCTTAGGTACAGTCGGTTCGATAGCTATGGCGAGAGAACATGCTTGGCAGGTGGCGGGAGATTTCGTCCAACGTAGCTGGCAAGCCGGACCAAGCTCTCAAAATTGAAGAGAAATGCATTTGCTAGGCACGCAAGTCGGCGCTTGGTTTCGAAGAAAAGAAAAGTCAAAAACGCGGAAGGGCTTCTTGCGCATTTCTGTCCTTTTCTTTTCGACGTGTTGCCTTCGCGATCTTCCGGGCCTTCTTGGGTGTCTGAACTTCTCGACTGTTGCACATGTGCACCTTTGCCGTCACTTCAACGTAGATGAAGCTACCATGCATCGCGGGAAGGTGCGAACTATGCGGCAGCAAACTGGAACACATCCTTCACATGGGCTTGCTTTCAGACCTTTTTTGTGTTGCATGTTTTGCCACCGGACCGGCCACCCCGGATCAACCCCAAGGCCCGTGAGCAAGGGCAAGGAGAGGGTCGATGCTTTGGTCGAGCTTCGCTTTGCCCGATTGTGCGCAACGAAAACGAACTTGCATCGCGTACAACAAGACAGAACTGCTCAGTGCACAGATCTCCCGATCCTGCTCGCTCAAAAATTCTTCAAAAGACCAGGTAGTTGCCCCAAGAACCACGATTATATGCCATGATACGTTCTTCGCAAAATCGTGCTACTGCAGAGAACCCCGCCGCCAAGGCCAGCCGCTCGCTCTCGCCATCTGAGAGCCGCAGTGCTGCAAGCCTTGGATCGACGTCCACTTCTGATGTTTTTTGGACTCTGGCCAGCATCAGACCCAGACCCAGAATGGAGCAATGGAATGTACTCCGGCAAAATTTGCAGACATGCTTGCAGGCTTCTGGGTGCCAGGCACATCACGCATGCTCGATCCACACGTAAAGTCGGAACCGAAGAACTCTCCAGACCTTGAGACCGAGTCAGAAGCACACCGTTCCCATCGATGCCCTCACTCTCAGCAAAGCTCGCGGGATGTTGTCGCAACCACTTCCACCCTCGCACTCTGATGTGCTGGAGACTCGGCTTCTGACGATGGGTCACGCGGATCCCACAACGAGCCGCCCCACCTGTGTCGATGTAAAGCCATCCCTATCGGGCTGAAGCATCCTACTCTGCGGCTCCGGCCACTGTTCCATGGAACGCCGCATATCCGGGCGAGCCTCCGAACCAGAGCACATGGCCACAAAGAAAACAAGCTCTAAAGTTGCCATTTATCCCCTGCCGCATCTCTGATTGAAGCCAAGGTGCCGCCAGGCATGGATCATTCCGCATGACTGCTGGAAGCATGGAGGCCTGCCATCTTTTCGTTGCAATTTGATAATATCATGTTTGCATGCTTCCTACTGTAAGAAATTGGTTGTGCTTGGGGGTGCAGGCCGTTTCGACTGCAAACGTGTTGGGCTTCTTGTGCAGGTTGCATGTTGCGCTGTTGTTGTCGTCAGGGCGGCGTTGCGGCGTTGCACGGGTGCGAAGGCCATGTCCTGCTTCTGCAGATGAAAAGCGCTACGTGTACGCACTTTCCGACGTCGTGTCCCAGGGGCTTTCAGAAATGCCTTGATCTTGGAGCCAATTCCTACACCATCAACGAAGCCTATAGCTCAAGCTCATCATGACCTCGATCATCTACTGACAAGACTCACAAGCTTTCGTCGATGCTTGATAGCAGTTTATGGCGTGCTTTCATCCAGAACAGTCCCCAGCAACATCTGCATCTGCTGGGATTTGGCCTTGTCAACTTTGTACATGGCTTCCCGGCTCTGGTGCTATTTCAGCTTGATGCTTCTCCTGAGTCTTGCTTCTTGATGTGGTTCGTGCAAACAAAGATCTCGACATAACAAAACTGAGAACAGGCAGTTTTTCAAGCCAGTCGCTGCGGAGAAACTGCAAACTCAAATGCTGTGCAACCTCAGGCATTGTCGGAGCTGCAGCACCAAAGCCTGATTCGCACAGAGCTTCCTTATATTTTCTTGGTGCATCACTCACCCAGCACCGAATCGGCTGCTGAAAGCCTTTGCCCCCTGTGACACGCCTTGACAGTAATGACGGATGGATACAAAGTCCCATGCCGTCCTCACCAGCTACCTCGATGGACACAAACGAACCTCGAGTGAATGTCGCTCGGACACGTCCCAGAAAACATAACGTCAGCTACGCTTGGATTCCCTCTCATCCAGCGCTTCAGCTGACCATGGGCTTTGCTGTACATCGCAGCACCCTGTACAAGATGGGCTACGACACACTGTCAAGCTGCCGGTGGCTGACTGAAAATCGAGACACAACCGAAGTACATCTCAAGTTACCGCACCAGCAACAAAACAGAGGAGCCGCTAGTCAAACCAGAGCAAAGCCTTCGGCTTCCTCTCGCCCTCGCAAGACAGCAAGCAAGTCGCCACTTCTTGCCTAGCACGACGGTGCAGAAGCACTTTCCGGAACCGGTCTGCAGTGCCTCGGCCTCGGCAACAGGCAGCGGGCCCCCGCCGCCACAACGTCGCTCAACGAAGGCAGCCGGACCACGGCCTCTGACTCAAGCACGGACTCTGGAAAATTGGAAGTATGAAGTGACCCCTTAGCTCGGCACTGACTGGGACGGGTACATCTCCAGCTCCTCCAGGTCCTGCCAAGCTAGCGTTTTTTGTCCACTGATGTCCACTGCCATCCACGCATCAGCACAAATCCGGCACATCGGACAGGAGATTCAGATCCTGCTTGACCGAAAGCCGCCAGCTCCCGCCTTCACAACATGAATGCCCATCTTATGCATGACGTTTGCAGCTGAGCGGACCAGCGTGTTTGACTGCGGGAGCGGGACGATCCAGCTTTGCACAAGTTAAACCGAAGTTTGCATGCTTTTCCATGCATTTTTTTGCAAAAAGTGCAAGTTTAGAACTACGAAAACACCGAAGCGGCACTGCAGCATTCTCTCGCCATTTCTACTGAAATAGTGAGCAGCAAGTTTCGAAGGTTTCTTCATGTTTCTTCATGCATGCAACACGAGCTCTACGGGCACAAATGTACTACACACGTTGTGCAAGCTTTAGACACGCAGCGATCCTAAATGCTCGAAGCAACCGACTGGCCAAAACCTACTATCAAGCATTGCACAACATTCTTCTCCCTCCCATCATCCAAACGGCCTCGGTGCGGTGGGCCCCGCAAAAGACTGTCCTCCGTACCTTCGGCTGCTGCAACAGAAATCCCTTGAACCTTCCCTCGGCCATCCTCCGTCCAACCTTGTGGCACTTGGAGATGCTGCACGCGAGCCTGAACTCACCTGTGCGCGGCAACATGACACACAACGACCCGTCTCAATCTCGCTGTTGGATCTCCTCGAAGCCTGGTTGTCTAGCGATTCCCGTGATACTGCACGGCGTGCGGCTGAAAGCTGTGCCCTCTCTGCCAGCGGACGCATGCAAATGGGCCTGCGGAGGAGGTGGGGCCCAAGCCTCGGCACTTGACGACAGCAAAGTGATCCCCATATCGAATGATGTTAGCTACATTCCTCTCTGAGTCTTGCCTCCGGAAACTCGACCCACGGTGGCGGTGGCGGCGGCGGCAGCGGTACCTTGCCAAGATCGAAGGCTGGAAATTCAGCTGCCTCCCGTAGATTTAAGGTTTAAAGTATACTGTTGCACCTGCGCGCTGGCCCAGTGCTGCTGGAAGGCATGGTGCTCACGGAAATCTGCAAAGGCGACTCACGCACAGGAAACTTTGCCGTAGCTTGAAGACAGCTTGCCTGGCCCAGTACCTGCAACAGCAGCTGCTGCTGCAGCACTTGCAGGTGATGGCAAAGGCACCCAGAAGTGCGCGCCTGCACCGGGGAAGTTCAGTTAACTGTGGACTGCAGAACCCCTGCGATGCCTGAACCCGACAGATGCTGTGGTACCCGTCTGTCCGGAGACAAGGCTCTACCGGAGGGGGAGGTAGGCTGGTTCCATCCACCTTCACACAGTCGCAAAAGTGCGGGAGGACACTCTGCCACGTGTGCGCATGCGTACCAAGTCTGCCATATAATGCATGTTGCAAGTTCTCATGGCTGGCTCGGACGGTGGCATCGAGTGTTCGCCGCCGCAGCAGTAAACCTCATATCAAGCTTCCGGTTCCTGTGACCATGCAATCCAGCCTCCTAACTGGCACCGTAGCTGCTTGGGCTGAGATGCCGCTCTGAGCAGAAGTAGCACACATAACCCAGCTCCTCCTCGGCTCCAGGGATGTCTGCTCTGGTCTTGTACATGAACCTAGTAGTGATTCACACACACTCGCTTGCTGCCCGGGTCTCCGCATAGCGGTCCAGCATGGATCCAAGGTGCCTGGCTGACTCGAGCAACACAAAAACTGTGGTTGCCGCTTCACACTTCTCTCAATATGAAAAAAGTATCCTGCTTGGCAAACCGCCAAAGGCGACCGGATCCACTCTGCTCCCTCGGCGGTCTCTGCAGCCAGCTGTCTTCTCTGCCTGAAGTTTGACGAGAGTGGCTGCGTCCCGCTCAGTGCGCAGTGTCTTCAGTATGCATGAAAAATCATCTAATCGGCAGACGATCCATAAATTTCCACCTCCGAAGATCCAGTGAATATGCTGGTGATCTTTTTCTCCATCGGCAATAACTCTTGGAGAAACCGAGCGCATGCCATCATCCACTCTGTACATCGGAAGTACTTCCAGGTCATCGAAATGTTTGCTCGAGCACCGTCGCCATTGCATTCTATCTTCACTGGGTGAAGAAGACATAGATACATCGCAAACTATGGCAAACTGTCTTTCAGCCTGATGCGCTGCCAGCTTCTGCATAGTACTGCAGGATCTGCTCTAACTCAAGGCGTGCGCTTGCAACGCTTGCCGGGATTCCCGTCAGATTCACCTTCAGCTCCTCGCCGACGTGAAACACTTCTGCCTGGACGCCGAACCAGCCACTCAGCTGGACCAGGTCCTGAGGTTCGCATGGTTTGGGGGTGTGGGGCATGCTTACCACGCTCTTGCTACTCTATTCACTTCCCGCTCTGGCATCGGAGCCCAGATATTTGTTGTGCCATGACCACTCTTCAGAAGCATCACGAGCAGCACGCATACCCCCAGCAACATGAATGTCACACTTTGATTCTGAACTTGTGTTGAGCAAAGCCAAGAGCCTCAACAGCAAGCTGTATACAAAAGGAAGTCAGTCGGTGGAACAGCAAACTATATACAAAGCAAGTCAGTCGATGGAAAGCTGGGGTACGGACGCTTTGAAGATTGGCCAGCGCATCCGGTGGTAGTGGAACTGATGCAGTTTGGGCATGTACAGGCTTGTACAGATCTGCACAGGCTACTCTAGCAATCTCGATCAGCTGATTCGCCTCGGCTCCGGCCGGAGCGGTCAGAGGTTCTCACAGGGACCCTCGGTTTGCCCTCATCCCCTTTCCACAACCCACAGCCCTTCATAAAGGCTCACCCTATTGATTCGTTAACCCGTCCCAGGGCACGGCTGTGCGAGTTGCATTTCCAGTGTCTTTAGGCAGTTCGACACAACTCCCTCTCGCGAAACCTCCCAAGTCGCTTAAAGGGCCCCCTTCAAACCCAATAACCCCAAAAATGCAAGAATCCTATAAACCCTAGTTCAGCTTTCGCCCAAGTCTTGTCGTGCCAACCCCGAATCCGTCTGGAATCCCCACCGACAGTGTATACGCTCATGTCTGCAACCTCGGCAACGTCCATGTTCCCGGTGCAGAGCAACAGCAACCCAAAGACAGCCGACAGCGAACAGCACTCCTTATCGCTTTTGGGCGGTGCCTTTGAACCCTCGCAAAGTACTCACCACAGTCAACGGGTCACACTCGAAAGTTGTAGCAGCAGCAACGACAAAGCAAGTAGTAGCAAAAATAATAATGATAATAATGATAATAATGATAATAATAACAATAATACTAATAATAACAATAATAGTAATCACAATAATAATAATAAGGTTAGTAGTAGTAGTAGTAGTAGTAGTAGTAGTAGTAGGTGGTGGTGGTGGTGGCGGCGGCAACCAGGAAAACCTGCAAGGGAGCGAGGGGAGGAGAGAGGGGAGAGAGGGAGGGAGGGAAGAGGTGAGAGGGGAGAGGGGACAAGTGGAGACAAGGAACGGGGGAGAGGAGAAAGAAGGGAGAGAGGGGAAGGAGCGAAAGAAACGGCAAAGTGGCCGCGCCGAGGACACAAGAGGCACGCAGCAAGATGTGGCAAAAGCGCGGCATCTCGTAACTTGAAGATGGGGAAACATACCACAGACCACGCCGAAGACAAAGCAGCAAGGCAGCAGTAGTGGCCCATAGCGCGAAAAGGCGCGGCCCGATGGAGAATACAGGTACAGAACGCAGCACCACGGGCCCGTAGCACACCGAGGAGCGGCCCGAACAGCAGCGAGAGATACGAGTAACGGCCAGAAGCCACGCTGAGGACACAGGACGAACGCAGCTGCCCCATAGCGCATAAAGGCGCGGCCCGAAGAAGGAGGAAGAGTTACACGAGTAAGGCCGCGCCGAGGACAAAGCAAAGGGGAAGCACGACAGTCCAAAAGCGCACAGAGAGGGCAAAGGAGCGAGAGAAAGGAGAAAAGGCCAAAGGCCATGCCGAGAAAACAGCAGAAACACACCACGACGGGTGGAGAGACCGTGCAAGGTCACGCCGAGGACAGAGCAGAAAAAAAAGCGGCAGAGGCGCGGCGTGAGTATAAGGAGCGAGAGATAGGAGTAACGGCCAAAAGCCAAGCTGATAGATGTGCGTGATGAGGAGCAGCAGCTTCCAAGTTCGTTCTCTTTCGTGATGCGGGCCTCTTTGGACGAAGGTCATGCTTTCGAGTATGGAGGCGGGCTCTCCCTTTGCTCCGCCATGTTGGCAGCGCTCTTTCTTTGAGGTGGCAGGCTGTTCAGTGGCAAGCCCGAACGAGCGCTGAAGTGCACCGAATTTGTGAGCGCGGTAGTCCCCAAATACAGCGTTTTCATGTCCAGTGCAATAGCGGCTTGCTGTTGAAGGGTACAGATCTTGAAAGTCAGCTCCCGCTCATCTTTCCTTTATGTTCTTATGTTCAATCGTGATTCTTGGGGCTGTCGGCCCGGTCACAATGAGCACGGTTGGTGCTGACGGCACGGTGCTCAACTCTCTGTTCACTGTCTGCATACTATACTGTCCTCACACTATACTGTCCATAATTGCCTGCTCACTTCCAGGATCTCTCCAGTTTTAGCTGTGGAGTGTTTGTTTTAATTATTCTTTCGGGCCTTAGCGCGCTCCTTCAAGGAGCCAGTAAGAACGGTACTGCCGGCTTCTACACTACGTCGCTCTTGAGCGGTTGTGCACGCAAAGCAAGAGTAAGAGTAGTAGTGGCAGCAGAAGTAGTAGTAGTAGTAGTAGTAGTAGTAGTATAGTAGCAGCAGCAGCAGTAGTAGTCGTCGTCGTCGTCGTGGTGGTGGTGGTGGTGGTACTACTAGTAGTAGTAACGGCAACAGTAGTGGTAGCAGTACTAGTAGTAGTAGTAGTAGCAGCAGTAGTAGTAGTCGTAGTCGTCGTCGTCGCCGTCGTCGTCGTAGCAGTAGTAGTACTAGTACTAGTAAGTACTAGTACTACTACAGTGTGCCGGGGATTTACAACAAATATTTGAGCAAGATTGCCAAGCAATTATTTGAGCAAGATTGCCAAGCAATCTTGCTATCTTGGTCCCGCCGACTAGTTTACCTTCTAGACCAAGATTGGCAAGCAGTCTTGCAATCTTGGTATCCAAAAGGTAAACTAATCGGCGGGCAAGTGGCACAAGTGGGACAAGTGGGGCAAAATGACCAAGATTGCTTGGCAATCTTGCTCCCCCCCGGCTGACCAGGATTGCCAAGATCCCGGAACAATGTACTAGTACTAATACTAATGCATGTACTCGTAGTAGCAGCTGCTGCTGCCCGGAACAATGTACTAGTACTAATACTAATGCTTGTATTCGTAGCAGCAGCAACAGCAGCAGCAGCAGGAGGAGTAGTAGTAGTAGTAGCAGCAGTACTACTACTACNNCTGTAAATACCAGCATTTCCGACCACAAAAAATAAGAGGTCTGGGCGTCGCACCGGGGGGGACACCCTCCTACTACTACTACTACTACTACTCCTGCTGCTGCTGCTGCTGCTGCTGCTACTACTACTACTACTGCGACCTTTACTACTACTACTACTACTACTACTACTGCGACTGCGACTGCGACTCCGACTACGACTACGACTACGACTACGACTACTACTACTACTACTACTACTACTAGTACTGCGACCTTTGCTGCTGCTCCTCCTGCTACTGCTGCTGCGTGAGGAGACTGGCCGACAGCAACGAAGAAGCCATGAATGAGCTCAGAGACGTCTTGCAGGTTCCCCGTAATTACCTGAACATGTTTGGAGGACTTTGTGCCATTGGCAGCTGTCCTGTGACGCCACAGGATCATCGCGAAGCAGATCCTACTTCTGAGGTTCTGGTCCAGCATGCATCTTCTGGAACTCAGCCCAGCCACTGCAACTGCAGGTTGCTGTATCTCGCCTTAGAGAAACATGTGCCGTGCAGGCCCGCTCTGTTCGCATGATGATGGTCCAGCAACATCTGTAGTGTTCGGAGTGAGATGCAGAGTGCAATCGTTGTCCATCTTGCGACAGCTGTGGCCCTTGCCAGCCAGCTTGGAAGACAACTGTTGCTGTGGCTGGCAAGCCTTTGTCGGAGCAGTCTGAAAGACACAGCATTCTAGCGCAGGCAGGCAGTATGCCCTGCATATGCAAAATGATCTTGCAAGGCGAACCAGGGATGTCGTGCGTTTGCCTTCGAATGCGAGGATCAGCAGCTGCGTCGACTCGAGGCACTGTTGGATCCCAGCACGCAGCGAGAGGAGGAAAGTGAGTCGTGAGCATGCGGAGAAGTGCAGCTTCAAAACGAGAAACAGTACCGCGCAGGAGCTGTGTGGACTCATGGTTCGAGTCGAGGGGTCCGTACCTGACACTGCTGAGCAAGGCTGAGCAACATATAGTCCACAGCCCCAGGCTGGAGCACAGACTCGAGCTGATCGACGAAGAGGCTGTTTCGGAGAAGGCCGCCCGAGACGACAACAGGGGCCGTTGTTTTGAAGTAAGTTTCCGTTTTGGTTTCTCCGAGATCATCCTTGGCACTCAGCAAGCAGGCCAGCACGCCAGCCAGACAACAAGCAGGCCAGTGAGCAAGACAATACGTCAGAAAGCAAGCCAGTTAGCAAGTAAGCCAGTAAGCTAGCCTTTGTGCAATCCAGCCAAGATGCAAGTCAACAAGAAAGCAAGAAGGCAAGCAAGAAAGCAATCAAGCAAGCACGTGAGCAACTACTACGCTACTATTGATGAGGACTCCTGCTGCTGTCAGTACCACTACTAACTACTACTGCCTGCTGCTACTGCTGCTGCTGC
>CAJNJA010019876.1:0-10086 GCA_905231915.1 Symbiodinium necroappetens
GTCGTAGTAGTAGTAGTAGTAGTAGTAGTAGTAGTGGTAGTAGTAGTAGTACTAGTAGTAGTAGTAGTCCTAGTAGTCCTAGTAGTAGTAGTAGTAGTAGTTGTAGTAGTAGTAGTAGTAGTAGCAGTAGTCGTCGCAGGAGGAGTAGTAGTAGCAGGAATAGTAGTAGCAGCAGTGCAGTGGCACTGGCACTGACAGTCGGCAGAGGCAGAGGTAGTAGCAGTAGCGGCAGCAGGGGGGAGGAGTAGGAGTAGAATTAAACCCTGACGCAGACAGCACTACAGTAGAGGGGTCCGAAGTGCTAAGACGTGCTGGGGCGCATCATGTAGCAGTTTAGGTCCAGACTCAAACTCAAGAGGACCAGCATGAGCGTTTCCGATGATTGCCGCGGTTCCGCTATGCTGGATTTGGGTGTGCTTCTTTGCCAGAGCCCTGAAGCCGACAGACTCAATAACCATCTTGGCTTAAGCTGCCGGGCCCGTGTGTTTACGAGGCTGAACACGGTCTTAAGTTTCAGTACTTTAGGCCAGGCTTTTGCAGAGAACCCCTCCATGAGGCACCCTACAAGTAGAACCACGGTGAAGAAGATTGCTGGACAGGACCTCAAAGACAAGCACAGTGAGGCGCCTGACTAGGAGTTATGTCTTTTGGGGCTCTCAGGGTCGACAGAAAGTCTTGTGGGGTGAAAATGAACTGCGTTGCGTCTGAAGTCTGGATGCGAGGTGCATCAGGCTGGCCTCCTCAACGCGAAGCCTGCAAGAAACAGAAGTAGGCAAAGGAACTTAAAGCTCTACACTCTGAAATGGGGTTTGAAGCCCGTATCAGCAGTAATCTCAAGCTTGAGGGGGACGAGGGGGGGGGGGGTCCCTGTCGGCCCTAGCCAGTCATGATCAAGAATAGGGGTTTATTATCCACAGAACCCGAGGCCTCAAGGCCTCGACCTTCAATCCATCCTTGTAGCCGATGCAAAGGATCCCTCCAGAAAGGACAGGGAGAGCTACTGTACGGCCTGGTTTACTGTAAGTTGTTCACATCCGCAGGCCTTCCGGACACCCCGCTTCTTGCATAAGATTGTGTGGTGCAGTGATACGTTTCATAGGTTGCATAACGGCAATCACCTCAGGCACTCGCAATGAACTTTATCACCCAAGTGGCCATCGCGAAGAACGATTACGACAAGGCAGCCCGTAGCTTAGGTGATACAAGATGATCAGATTCATCGCCCACTGCTCCGGGCCGTCACTCTCTGGCACATTCTATGCGCTGGCACAAACGCAGCGGTCACAGATTATCGTGGGTGGCACAGCACCAGTAAGTATTGACACAAGTCGTGCTGAGGTCGTTCATTGCTTGTGGTCTATACAGCCGGCTCCAGAACTCTAAGCCCTAAACTCCAAAGCCTAAACCTCGCACCCGAAATCCTCAACTCGATGTATCACGGCACCCTGCTCCAAATCCGTCCTTCTCTGGTCGGGCTCGGGGTTTGGGGATGAGCCCAAGACCCTGCAGCCACAGAGTACAGTACAAGTTGAGTTGGTCTACGATTTCAGGAGGTCTTGGCTCTGGCATTCTGCAACATAGCCGAAGCGCACAGGTTACTTCAGTTTCGGATCAACGCTTTTGTTTCGGGCTCAGGGTTGAAGGGTGGAGGAGTCAAGGGTCTAGGACGAGGGTTTAGGGCTTTTGGGGGCTTTCTGGAGCCCCGGAGCAGACACAGATGTAGGGCATGCCCTTTGGAGCCTAAGGCCCAGTTTGGCGCAGGATAGTTTCTGAAAAGCTTTCCTGTGAAATTCGAGAAGCAGAAGCCTGAGAAATAGAATGCGCCATGGGCCCCTTTTACTCATCATGATTCTGGCTCTCGGCCGTTCGCTTCTTCTTATGATTACCTGCGGCGGTGCCGCAAACCCAGGGACAGCCTTCGGAGCGTCCTTCTAGGGTTTGGGGTGAGGTCTTTAGGGGTGTAGCCTCAAGTGATGCCAAAGGAATCCCGCGGAATGATACTTGCAGTTGTTCAAGCTTCCGCTTTATGTCCGAACCCCCCAACCCTCATCTACCACACTTCCCATGCAGGCAACGCAGACGGCGCAAGAGCAAGCTGCTATGTTTGCGGAGTCTGGCGACAAAAGCAAGGCTGGGCCATCCTACAACCCTGGCTTTAGGGAGACCTCCAGACTTAAAGATTTCGAAGCATTCAATTTTGCGGCTTTTGATGTTCTCATATTTCCAATTCCGACGGCAAACAGATCCCTCCAGACTTCGGGGCACCTTGCAAGCTAACAACACCTTTGACTTCTAGATCTGTAGCTGGGCTGGTTTGGATTCTGCCGTGCACAAGAGCCTGGCCTCGTTGAGGAGGGCAGCGTGGTTTAGGTGACTGTAGGAAGAGCTCCCAACCTGGGTAGGAGATGTGTTTCGAGTCCAGAAAGAGGTTTGCAGTGTCAGCTGCCATGAACCTCTTCAGAGGTCAACAATTCAGTTTGTTAGACTGCCGACAGGACCCTAATTATGCGAAAATCTCCTGTCAGTGTAACACTCGAAGCGATGTGTTTTTTGAGAGTCTAGCTGGAGCCTGGCTGTCTAACTTATCAGCATAGAAACCCATCGAAGAGAAACCCTAACAACAAAAGCATCTACTAGGATCCTCACTACAAGTGCTCCATCATCGACAGACTTCTCATGCTGCAACAGCCACATAACCAGGCAAAGCTTCATAATGGGGAACACTGACTGCGTTCCAGGATTTGGGTTGTTTGTTCATGTTCGTAGTTGGCTGTCCTGCTCAAAGGTTTGGCTTACTTCCCGAGGGTGCAAAGAAGTGCCCGCCCCCGGCTAGGTTCGAGAAGAGAAGACTAGGTCAACAAAAACACAGATGGCAATACTGGAACAAGCGAAACTGCCGTTAAATGCATTAAAGCTCCATGTGTAGTATGAGGCCACAAACGGAAATCATGTTCGTAAGCTTTAAGTATGTCCCTAGTGCATTCACTACTTGGACTGAGACACGATATTCCTCCCTCTGCTTGGTCGTCATTGCAACCGAGGATCGAGCGGAAACGTGACACAAGAAGCATTCTGATTCTAAGAACGCCCAAACCATTGCAGCCCCGGTCTAAGAACGCCTAAACTCGAAACCCCTCGCAGGAAGCATCCTGCCTGCTCACGGTTGCCACCATCTTCGGCACCGAAGGCAAGATGGATGATGCACTGCGAGTGGCGAAGGCTGGGTCAGGGCGAAGGCTTAGTTTGATTTTGTAGGTTTCTCGGTGTCTGTGCGGCCTGGGAGGGCTTAGAATTGCATTCTGTCCTGCAGACCAAAGTGATGGTTCCGATGCTACGTTCTTCAGCATGGATATTCTTCCACGTGGTCTAGTCTAGGTTCATGAGGCCCTGAAGCTCGTCCCGAGCATCAATTGCTGCCACTGGTTTTTTGACCCAGGGATACAGAAACCGTAAACTCTGCAAACTGGAAGGTAAGTCCCCGAACTGGAAGGCTGAGCCCGCCAAAGCTTGAAAGCTTCCAAAGCTGATTCCCAGCCGAACCACGCAAGTCGCGGACCTCGTGTGCTTCATGGGTAGATCCAGACATCCTTGTTTCACTTTCTACAACCGACGGCTTAAGAGAACTTCCCAAATCCCACGGCTTCCAGCCACAAGCCCGAAACTCCCAAAACCCCCAAGTCCTAGCATTTTCAGTTTTCAACCCTGCCCTACAGCCCACTACTAAGTGCTGAAGAGCTGGGTATGGATGGCTACGTGCTTGCAGCGTAGTGGTTGTCGCCAAACCCAGTTTTCGGGCTGAGTTGCATCTGCGACTCTGTACCAGACCCTCTCCTGGCCCAGAGGGTTCGCTCTGGCAACGCAGGATCCCGAAAAGCCTGAGACCCTTGCAAAGCCTTTAACTCCCTAAAACCTAGTACCTAGGAGTTCTAAACCCCCTTCGATACTGGGTTGCCACCCACTACTGAAAAAAACAGGTTTCACAGCTCAAATTAGACTCGGTTCCTTTACGGATTCCTATTGTTTGAAGGGCTTCTATGAGGGCTCCCCTTTTTGCTTCGATCTGCCATCGCAAGCCCACGAAAAATCATCAACGCCCCCCAGAATTGAAATTGGCAGGAAGCCCAGGAGCTCTTTCAGGAGAAGAAGCTCAGAGCTTGCTAGGGTTTGGGTTTTCGGGTATGTCGGTTTAAGAGCGTTTGTTGAGGTTTAGGGTTTGGGTTTTCGTGTGTTTCGGCTTAAGAGCGGTTTGCTAGGGTTGGGGCTTGAGGGTGGGGGGTGGTCTGCCATGCCTAGCATATGGACTCAACTTGGCCCAACACGTTTTCGGTGTTCGATGGTCTGCCCAGTCAATGACGATTAACATAAGGGCCTGAATACCATGTGATTTCTTCGGGTTCCCATATAGAACTAATGTATTCAAGTAGCATGAAAATACCCCCCCCCGGCCCCCCCAGCGCCCTATTAAAACAACCTGCTATATTAGGCACTCCTTCCTCCTTTCTGGCACTTCCGGGTTCCAAACAGTAGCTGAAGGAGTTAGATGATTCGGGCCTTGGGGTCGGTGACAATCTGTTTCCAGAACCCCAAAGGCTAAACCCCGATGCGCCTTTATCAGGTTCTTGCGTGCAGTGAAGTGTTGTGGATGAGCTTGCAAAAGCAATGGTTTCACCTCAACAGGCTCTCGAACCCACATGCCTCGCCGGGTTTGTCCGAGTGTGAGCGCTGAAACCCTTATGCGAGGTAGATTATTTGGCCCGATAAAGGAAGCTTGCGAGCTGAAACATAGAGGGGACAGTGTTTCGCAATACTCTTCCTTAGACTTGACTTGTAAAGTCACACGAAGGATAGAGACCCCCAACACACCCTAGGCCCTAGGCTAACGATAGTTTCAGGCATCTGTATTATAAGCTTCGCGTGTTTTTATTCGGGGAGGACAATTAGGCACTGAGGTTGCGAAAGAGCTTTGCAGCTGCTTTGGCATGTCGAGGTGTAGGATGTAATCAGAGCGCTCTTGGGGTTTAGGAAAGTTTAGGGCTGTTGCTTGGCTCGAAATCCAAAAACCCGCTTTAGCCCTCAACCCGATCCTGTCCTGAGCGAACCTAAACGCCCTCAGCCCCGAAAGGCCTCCAAGAAAACATAAACAGCACAAAACACGCCATGCACAAGCAGAAACAAAAGGAAGATTTTTTCTTCCGAGGAAAGACCGGTCAGGGGAGGCACGGGCACTCAATGTGCTCGCAGACATCTACTGCGACTTGAGAGAGGCTGGGGCTTTGCCCTCGCGAGGGCTTAAGGTCCCTTTCGGAGTCACTTGAGGGTGTCAGCTTTCCTTTGCTTTTCGCGTTTCGGGGCTTGTAGGCTCTCGGGATTCTTGAGGGCCGAAGGGTTAATGGTGTAGGGTTTGAAGTTGGGGGTTGCAGCTCAGACGCTTAAGGGGGTCGGCAGACCTGCAAAGTCTCACAAGAGATTGGGCTATATCGACCACAGTATCTCCTCGAGAGGAGGAGTTTCTTGATCGGCACTTGACTTGTAGGTCCCAACCTTAATCACCATCAGGTAGCCCTGTGACGTTTTGGGAGGGAAAGGGAGCTGTGGTCAGATTCTCCGGTGATGGCCAAGAAACAAGATCCCTTCTTTGAACTGATGCTCGAAGGTGAGTGTGCAGTGCTTGGGGCTCTAGGGGTTTGGGGCGTTTACCTTGAACGGCGCGCGAGCTGCGGGTCACGTCTAGCCGCCTAGCCTTTCATGTCTGCAGAAGCTGACAGGAGCAGGGTGAGTCGAGAGCTCGGGACACCGCGAGAGCAGCACCCTCCCCAACGCTTGCACCAAACCCTCAAAGCCTTGAACCCTGCGCCGGGAGGTGGAGCAAGCCGTGGCCATGTGCAAGGAGATGCGTGCAAAGCTGCAGGAGACAGGCCCGCAGTCACCACTCGGGGACGAAGAAAATCTTAAGACAGGGTTGCGGCGCCTGCAGGACGCCGTGTGTTTTGTGGGATTTGTGAAAAGAGTGGTTTTCGCAATGTGCTTAAACGTGTGGCAAAACGTGCGAATGGTTTACAAAGCTCAGCTAAAGAGTGTGAGAATCAGAGTGTGTGTGCGTGTACTTGTCTACGATTTTCTTTTGGTTCTGCAAAAGGATAGATACCCGACGAGCACGTGTGTGCACTAGTGTGTGGCTGCGAATTGTTGAGGGAGTAGCTAAGTGGTTGATGACTCCACTCTAAGCTTATCCGTTGAAAGTTGCGTTTGCCGGACAGAAGCGTAGTATCCAGAATAGTGGCAATAAAGCTTCCTTGTAGAGTCCCTGTATATTTTGCAGTAAGTTTGCACCAAAGCAATATTTAAACAATCAGGCCCCCTGAGTGAATGAGCACCACATGGCAACACAGAGTTACAGTCGTCTAACAACGAAGTCAAGAACAGAAGTAGAAAGACCGGTTTGTAGCTAAATTTACGTGACCACCGAGCAATCTCAAGCCGAGCGGCACCTAAGATTCTAAATCGTCTTGAGCCCACTTGTTCTACTGAAACCTCGAGAAACCCTCACCCACGACATCCCTAAACCTTTACAGTCGGGATTCTGATAATCCTCGAGGCGACAAGAAGGCAGAGGTGCTGCGGGGGGCACTGGCATTTGGGGGTCTGGGTCTGCGAGCTTTCTAGATTTCTGCAACCTATCTGTTTCTTTCTTGCTGTGTTCTATGTTGTCAGAGCAGTCTACAGTACTGGTTTGCTTCTTGTGGGTTCGGGGGTGCCAGAGGGTGTTTTGATTGGCACACTCGGTCCTGTTACTTGCATCCAGCAACTTCTCCTATCTCATTGCTGCTCAGCAGTGGAAAGTGGTTCATCGGCGCATGCCGCCTGGACTAGCAACGTATGAAGAGTAAAAGGCTTGGAGGGCTTGGAGGTCCTGTTTGATCAGGGGTTGGTGTCGTTCTTTCAGTGCCCAGTCGACCACAGGAAGGTTCCCTGTGTAGACTCATCGCCATATCGAACCGTGAACTGGAGGCTGGCATAGTTTTGGCGTGTCCAGTGGTGACCTAATTCAGAGTAACATCCTTTCAGTGACAACGATCTGAAAATGCCTGGCGAATCGGAACCAGAGCCTGGCTGGTTCTACAGCCGCTTTGTCATGTGTCTCAAAGAGCGGTGTCTTACGCATGCGACTCAATCACAAGTCAAGGGATGACAAGCCCCTTCAAATTTTCGGATCCAAGAGGAGTTTGAGAAACCATGGTTCGTTAATGCATGTTTTACCTTGCGGCGGGGCCTGCCCAATTGGAGCCTGTGAGTTGCCACGGTTTTCCGAGGAGAACCGAAGGTAAAGGCCATCGGACCTGTTTGGTGGCTGGAGGTCAATGATACTCGACTGTAGCTCGTTTCGTGGCACTCAGAAAGTCAGCGAAGCTAAGTTATGCTACATGTAGTCGTCGAATTGAAGTTCCACTCTGCAAAAGATTTACGCAGGTGACAGCCATCAGAGTGCTGTCCAACATTTACCTTGCATCAGAGATGCCTGGCGAGTCTCTTCGTGCAGCCAACGACGCAGTGCATCTAGCCTGCATCCATGAGTCGCCGAGGTCCGCAGTGATGAGTGAAGTTAGAGAGAGACTGGAGAGCGAGCAGCCACGTGAGAACTTTATTCCTTGCTGCATGCTGCAGCAATTCCCCAGGCAGATGTGCAAACGAGTTCATGTATCCCGGCTGCAGACGCGACGGCGTGTAGCCCACAAATTCTGGGTTGGTGAGCACAGATGGGGTACGGAATTTCGGCATTCAGGACTGGGTGCCAGATTCTTGACGGCGTGGAACTCCTTCCTATAGGGGCCTGAAAAAATCGGTTCCTGAGGGCTCCTGAGCAGACCCTAGCACAATAAAATGCACCAGAGCCGGGTTCCGTCACCACAGTTACCGACCATTGTTATAAGCCTCTACATGGAACTTACAAGCTTCAAACCTCTAAGACAAATCCTTGCCACATGAATTTGGACTAAGCCGAGGACCGACGACAGCTCGCCGAGAATTTGATCCTCGTGTCCGAGGCGAGCATCGCGCTGGCAATCCAGGAGAGGGCTTGGGCTTGTTTGGTTTGTGTGCGCATAGCCGCTTTAGAGTTTTGGGCAGTTTAGGGTCCCCGGCCTGCGAGATCGGCTTTGGGTTCCAGCGTGGACTTCGTCAGGATTTTTAGACGTTGGGGTGTCGGATTTCGGGTTTGAGGGCGGGTATAAGGGGTTTGAGTGCCACTTCCGTTGTTATGGCATTCCTTGTTGCGCATTAGAGGGTTTTGGGGCTCTGGGGTGTATGCGACTGCAGGGTTCAGGATAAGCTGTTCAATCGATTTCGTTGGGTCACAGCATGAACAGGGTCCAACCCTACAGCCCTAAACCGCCCTAGCCACCGGAGCTGCTGGGAAGAATTCTAAACCCTGAACCTTAGATTAGACCCTAAACCCCTTCCAGTGGAGAGTCCGGGTTGAACCCGACCGGCCTTTTTAATGCGTGATCGTAGCCAGATGCAGTTAGACGACGTTGAAGCCCGCCCTCCCCCAGCCTCAAGCCACCAAGCCTTACACCACCCAAAAGCACAGACACCTCCCTTCTTCAAAAGCCCCAATATTGGGATCGTCATTTTTTTATCCCTATCATGGGAGAGGGGTTTTTGGCCAGCGGCCTACACTAGCATCATTAGCCTAATCCCAAAGCCCGGCGAGGATAACCCGAAGGCCTTGGCTAAAGGCTCTGAGAGGTCGCTGAAGCCAGCACGCGAAGCTTTCAAGGCACTGTTTTGCGGTCAGGGTTTAGAGTTTCAGGTATAGGGAGTATAGGGTTTTAGGATTTAATTTTGAGATTTAGGTGTTTAGGGCGCAGAAGGGAAGCTTTCGAGGCCTGGGTGTGACGGGCAGAAGTGGTTTCATGTCCCGTACGTCGAACTCAAGAGGTACGCGCCGGGTATGCAGGAGCAACGATACTTTGGCATACTTCTTCAGTTGGGAACTCGCAGTCGCAGTGCAGGTCCACAGGTTCATGTGGGATTGATACCATGCTACGTGCAGAATCAGGACTATTTCCGCACAGGGTTTGCAGCGTCGCTGGGAAGGATCTGCAAGGTTTTTCCATGGAGTTCATGGCGGAATCTTTTACAGGGACCCTTCTGCAGTGACAGTCCATGGAGATCATTTTAGTTGTGTGTGTTGATGAATCCCCATGAGCTCAGAAGCCGGCCTAGGGGAATTTGCCCTTACTTAGCCAATGGGATTCAGCACTTTAAACTTAAGGCCGCATATACTTAGTCGATGACAGACAGTTTGAACTTTGTTCGGGCCCGGGTATTGGAGAAGAGAGTGGCTAAGGAGCCTGGAATGTGCCCTCTTGGCTGCAACCACCGCATGCAAGCCTCGACAACACTCGCCTGGCTATTCCTCGCGTGAGTGCCCAAGCCGTGGAATTCCAATGGAACTGCGTTTATAAGCCTAAGCCTTCAAACCCTCTAACTCCCTTAGGCCCGCAAAGGCACCAGAGTCCGAGCCGATCAGCTCCACAACATCTGAAAATCCCTTGAATTCCTATGCTCAAAGGATGTGTTTGACCCCATGCCTCCCGGAAAGGTGGCCAAGTCCATCGGTGCCGGGAAGATGATGGGCACCTATCCCGTTGTTAATGTTGGCTAGAGTAAAGAGTCTAGAGAGGTGCGAACATGAGGTGTAAAAGCCGAAGGGGTTTCAGGCCTAGACTATGCCAGGGCTTTTTTGGTTTGAGGTTGGCTCGGATTTCAGGCACATCCTTGTACCCGTTTGAGCGGAGAACGAAGTCAATTTGAGCACAAGCAAAGCGATCTGTTGATGAACTCTGCAAGTACGAATTATGCACAGTTATCTGCGCAGAGGCAAGAAAGTCTACCGCGTGAGGGCAGCCATCGTTCGCTTGTCAACTTGCACTTCAAGCACTTCGGATGTCGTTGTCGTGGTCGCAGCCGTAGTCGTACCGGCACTGGCAGTGGTAGCAGCAGTAGCAGCAAAAGCAGTCACAGTTGTAGTAGTGGCTTTGTATGAGCAGTTGTAGTAGCAGCAGCAGTGGTGGTGGTGGTCGT
>CAJNJA010019877.1:0-10084 GCA_905231915.1 Symbiodinium necroappetens
GATGATGATGATGATGATGCAAATGCAATAGAGCTGTGCAATTCGAGCCAGTATTTACAACCGCCATGATCATCGTCACCATTTCCATAGTCTCAGTAGTTGTAAAGACAGCAGAATCCCGTCCCGATCTGGAGGAAGGGCGCCAAGAAGAGGCAGCAAAGCCAACCCCACAATCACAAGGCACCTGCAGCGGGCTGCAGCTTTCGTAGAAGTAGCTGAGGCTGAAGGGTATTTGGCTCAGGGCTTTGGTTTTGGGCTTTGGGTTTTTGGTTGCGGCTTGGCGGGTGTGTGTGTGTGTCGGTCAGTCAAAGATATGGGTATTTCAGACACAGAAACCCACCCAAAGCTGCGGATATCCTGACAATATAGGGGCCTTAACACTTGGACTAGGTATTTGGGTTGAGTATTATACAAATACGATAAGTTTAATCAGGAAACTTGAGTACTTCATACCATAGCAGGGATTCAGGCTCTTGGGTGTTTAGTGTTTAGGCTTTTTGGGGCTTGACAGGATGGAACAGAGTGATTCAGGATGTAGAATCCCCGGGAGCACCAAAGGCGGGCAAACTAAACACGTAAGCGTATGTAAACGTTGAGTCTTGGGGATCTTGGTTTCAGATCCGCGCACTCCACCCCTGGCCCCACGCCTTGTTGCATCGATGCTTAGCCCCCCCAGTCGACGCTTTCACTGAAAACCAAAGCCCACCTCAAACCCACTAAGCGCTGACTCTGTAAGCCACAAGCCCGACAGCCAGAGACCTCATTTAATAGATGCTTGTAAAGTGTGCGCCAGGCCCCGAAGAAACGGCGCGCCGCTTGAGGCGGCAGCGATCTCGGCACGGCGTGGCGAAGGGTCAGCCACAGAATTCTGTGCTGTATGTCTGAATGCATGGATGTATGGATGCTATTCTTGCATGTATGCATCCAGATTTGAAAAAAGAGAGGATCCTTCAGAGAGGCGCAAGATGAAGAGATGAAGTCCCCCGACCACTTCCTGACTCCATGGGCATCTTGGGCGTTTGCTTTGGCATCCTGCTTTCACCCGCCAGCGCAGTTGGGCTCGAGAGGGATGTTTTTGTGGGTATCCTGTGGGGCGCCCTGCGCAAGTTTTTTGATGAGTATCTGCTCAGGCAAAGGAGGTCTTAAGAGTTTTTGTGTCTTGCGAAGGGTTGCACCGCATTCAGTATGCTGCTTGGACCGGACTCCGTCACTTCGCAACAGCTAACATGGCGACAATGGTAATCGAGATAGAGGACATGGCATCATGTCGAACAACAGCCGATGTTCAGGTAGAGCCTAGTGAGCAAACAGTTGCGCGGTGGCATGCGGTGTGCAGGGTCCCCACATCCTAGAAGAATGAGCAGACAATCGATCTGAACATGCTTTTGTCTTAGCTCTCGGGTGTGCCTCCGGTGACCAGAATCGTCCGTCGCACTCTGCAATGGCTCCTGGGAACAAGAAGCAAACTGCTGCAAGCACTGCCAGCGCTGCTAGCGCTGCCAGCATCGCCAGCACTGGTGTGAACGGATCTTCGGCAAAGCTCCAGGCGCATGCGAAAGGGTGACATCGATTTCGGCTTGAGGTATCGTTGCTGAAGTCCATTGAAACTTGGGATTGCGAAGCTGTGGACGCGAAGGGCATGTAGGATGCCCGAGGTGGTACTCGTATGATTCTGCTTTTGTCCGGAGTTTCAGCGAACTGCGGCTAGAAAGCTACTGCCGACGGCAGGGCAAGAAAGACAATGCCGCTGAGAAGGAGCCCGAGGATACACTGAATCAGAACTTGAAGCGACTGGGGCAGTGCCCCGGTGGATCAGAGAGCGAGTGATACCACAACCATGCTTTTTTATCTTACGTTGCCCTCACGTCAACAAAATCAAGCCCATTGCCATAGTTCCTCTAGCTGTTAGGTGGTGTTGTTCACGATCTCAATCAGACAGAACCCATGCCCTAACCCTTAAAGCCTCAAAGCCTAGAGTGCCATCTACTTTCGCTCCTCCGGGAGTCGCACTGCAAGGATTGAGGGAGCTGGGGTATTACTTTCAGTTTAGTCACTATCCCCTCGACCCGAAGCTGGTGCCAAGACCTCGGCCTTTGAGGCATTCCGACTTAGTTAACAGCTCAGGAGGAAAAGGGGTGACAACAAAACAAGAGTGCCATGAGGAACCAGTACTTCGCTAAAGGGAGTGTTGCCATGGTTCGAGTTGAAAATATTTGAAATCAATCTTGCTCAACCCTTCTCTCCGGCCAAGAGTTGACAGCTGAGGTGTCGCATGCAAGCTTTCCAGCTCCCCGGCCGGCTTTCAGGCTTTCAGGTCCAGGCCCTTAGAGCTAGGGCAGCTAGGGATCAGAGTTTGGGGCTTAGGGCTCTGGGTTCGAAAGGAAAGCTCAGGCTTTGGCTTCGAATGACCCAACCCATCATCGTAGTCGTAGTGTAGTGGCAGTGATGCTGCTGCCGCTGACGACAGTGACAAGGTGATGTCCGCCGAGCCACACGCTTAAGCCCGCCAGCCCTGCATTAACTCATCCAGCTCGTAAATCCCGAGCCCTTTACACCCAAAGCCCTGAAACCGTAAACCATTCATATACCTTCCCCTCCCCCCTTAGAAGACACGGAAAGATGTAGAGCCCCAGGTTGGAGAACCAAGTCATCAATGAGTGCCTGCGGCGTGTGGCCGACCTCCAGGCCGTCGTTTTGAGACTATCATAAGAAGGACCATTCATGATATGTATATATATATATATACATACATACATATACACACACATTCATATACATATACACACACATACATACATACATACATACATACAGACAGATAGACAGACAGATCTGTTACCGACTGTGGCTTGCGAAGCCATGATGGCTAGGCGGACCCCCATTGTCGCCTGCTCTGCTTACAGGATGCCACACAAAGCCCAACAACAAGAGCACTTGACTGGGAGCACCGCAGTCATCATCTGATAGAAGAATCACGCGTCTGATCGCGAATGCAACCACCACAAGAACAAGAACACACATCTCCGACAAGAACAGCAGCCATGATGATTTAAAGGTTCATATGAAGTGACGATACAGAGCCCACAATCAAGAAACGAGAAGCCAAAAGCAAAGACTCGGTACAACCAGAAGAAAGCTAGGCAAAAGCTTAAGCCCCAAAAGCCTCAAGAAACCCCAAGTCCCTAAACCCTAAAGGGCCCGACAAGCCCGCCCCGAAAGCCCTACGGCTTAAATGCATCCCACCCTCAACCCGCCCTGAATCCTCAAAGCCCTTTTAAGCCATTTTTTCAGCTTTTTTTGGCAAAAAGCTCTGAATCCTCAAGACTCTTTAAAGCCATTTTTTCAGCTTTTTTTTTCAGCTTTTTTTCGGCGCCCAGAGCCAGGAGCGGCTTTCGGCCGCCGAGTCCCGCGTTACCGCTCCTCGGCTCCCGCTACGGGGAGACGGAGAGCGACTGGTTGCTTTGAGGGTGCTAGAACGGCTTGGAGATGAGCAATTGAAAACACCCGGTAGTCGTCCCTCCGTCAGCAGCAGTTTTCAATCGTAGACGACCCTCTTCTTCACTTCCCTTCGAGAGACCCCGCCAGACCCTAAGCCCCACACTCTAAACCCCCTCAAACCCCCCCAAACCCCCGCAAACCCCCCCCAAACCACCGGAAACCCTCCTAAACCCTCCTAAACCCCCCGAAACCCCCCTAAACCCGAAAGCCTAAACCTCTTCCCTTTAGCTCAGGAGCTCCAGGAAGAGCTGGCGACTGCGAGGCCAAGCTGGTTGTTTTTAGAACACCTGGTAGGTTTTGTTTGAGGCTTATCGGGATCTGTAGGGGCCTCATCGAGGGTTTGAAAGGAAAGCCCTGCCAGGCCCTGCCATTCGCACAGGCACCTGAGATGCACACAGCAGTCCTAGAGGCCTAAAGGCAGCGAGCAAAAAGCCGCCTTTAAAAGGGCGGGGGGGGGTCCGGCCCGCCCCTTCTTGGGGAGTCCCAGGGGCCTCTGCGCCGCTCCTCGGAGGACCCCAGCCTCGGGAGCTCAGAGGGGAATGAAGCGCAGCAAAAGGAACAGAAAGACAGCAACTGAGAAGAAAGAGACAGACCAGGACAGACCAGAGAAAAAAAAAATGCGCCAAAAAGGGGACAGAAAGGACGCAAAGCGGACCCAGACAGAGATGACATGATGCACACCTCTTGCCTCAGTGGAAGAGCTGCGGCTACGAGGCAGCCAAGGTGCCAAAACAAAGGCCCACGACCAGATGAAACAGGCTTCCGCTTCCCTGATCACATTGCCTTCCCCAAAACGCGCGCTTCGGATGTCGTCCAGATGCTGGAAGTCTCGTGCCGTTTCGGCAGCATCCGCAGTCAACACGTGCGCCGAACCCGAGCAAACCGCAGGCACTCTGTTTGAGCTGCCAGGGAGCAACTAGGGCGAATCGTGACCACGAGAATTGCTTGTCTTGACGAGGCTGTCATGCGAGGTAGCCCTTGAAGCATGAATGCGCATACCTCAGCCCTGATCCCTGATCCCTATGCTCCCAAACTCCTGAACGCCTACATCCCTAAACCCCTAAACCCCTAAACCCATATATCCCTAATCCTAAACTCCTGAACCCCGAAACCCCCAGAAAATCTCGGAGCGCCAGGTCTGCAGCTGCACCGCGGCAAGCAGACACCTCGGGTGCCTACGACGTGGCCCGGCCGAGGGGGGGATGTCTGGACCCCTACACCCTATACCCTAAACCCTATACCTGTACAGAGGAGCTTGGTGCTTGAGGCTGGCCCTAGATCCGTTTTTTGACTTAGAGGGCCTGGCTTTGAGGATATCCGAAACTTCCTAAGCTCCAAAGTAACTTGAGGGTTTAGGCTTTGGGGTTTAGTTCTTGGTGGTTAGGGAGTGAAGGGAAGGGGAAGGGCCGGGCGGGACGGGGGCCTCTGAAATTCCAACATGTCTGAGAGAGTCGAACGCGACGTGAATGAGGGAGTTAAAAGGGGATCTTGAAGTGAGGGGGGATGGTTTGGAGGGTCCTCCGGCAGCAGCGACGTGCGATGTCCAGTACAGTCTTGAAGAATCTAAAGCGAAACGCCAAAGTCGCCCAGGCCAAGAAGCCGCCGTGCTTTCGCACGGCACCGTGCTCAGGGTGGTGGCTTTAGAGGGCTATTGGTCAGATGCAGATGTGGGTTGATAATAATCCTTGGTACCCATGCACGCCACGCATTGCCCGCTTCTGATTGGCACCCTATTATCCCCGAGATTCCTTTTGATGGCACTGCCTTAGCAGAAGCAGCAGCACAGCGGCAAAGTCCATAGATCCAAAGCCTCCGCAGTTCTCGCTTCTTGTGCGACCCAGAACCGGAAGTCTGGTCTGAGACACCCAGAATTCTCCGTAGAGACGCGGAGCCCAGACGCTGACTTCAGCTTCCACCGTGGGGTGTCGGGTTCAAGGTGTGGGTTTGTTCAAGTTCCGTCCTGCACATGCCTCCACTTCCGGAAGACAGTCATCTTGGCTTTTTTTGCAGCATAGTTACAAAGGTACCTCGAAGGCACACTGTGTTCGAACAACTGCCATGCGACAAGGCCAACCAAGACATCGTGGGCAGCGTCCAGGCATCTCATCTTCTGGAATGTGTGAGGTGTATCATATGCATCCTATGTATGTATGGCTGGATGACCGGATGGATGTTTAGCAGGCAATCCCGCATGTTGGGAAGAGTGCAAGCCTGGGGCGTGGCTTGAGACCCTACTGGCGTCGCTCCGGGACTTTTGGCTTTTGAGAATAAGGGTTCATTCTGCAGGGCTGGGGATGGGATTTTCGTGCTCCTCAAAACCGCAATTTGCTGCACTTGAGATGCTTAGGGTTTAGATCTTGGAGTTTCTGTGAGGCATGCGCAGTCACTTCCGTCCTTCACTTCAGTCCTCCTCCACATCTTGGCAGCTGTGTCCCACGAATCCCTGGAGCCTGCTGGTGTCTGGGCAAGTTGCTGATTCAGTGACCTTCCGTCCTTCACTTCGGTCCTCTTCCCTATCTTGGCCGCTGTGTCGCGCGAATCCCTGGAGCCTGCTGGTGTCTGGGCAAGGTGCTGATTCAGTGACTTTCCGTCCTTCACTTCGGTCCTCTTCCCTATCTTGGCCGCTGTGTCGCGCGAATCCCTGGAGCCTGCTGGTGTCTGGGCAAGTTGCTGATTCAGTGACCTTCCGTCCTTCACGTCGGTCTTCTTCCATATTCAAGCCTTCGGAAACAGATTTCAAAAGCGTCTAAACCTGTCGGGGGGTTGTTTGTCTGGGACCTCAGGCCGGCTACCTCTCGATACAGAATGGTGCCGTGATCGTCGCGACACACATACAGGCCATGCGGGGGCATCCAGCAACATACCCGGGCCAGCAATGATGACAATGTTCCCCTGGAGTTCCCTAAACTACTTGTAGTCGAATAGACACCCATAGTCCCATAAAAAGGCCCCTACTGTATATAGGAGTCTGTGCTTGAGCAGCCAGAACTGGAGCCCGTAGCCAGTGTTTGCTGATTCTGGGTTCGGGACCATCAGCGAACCGGGCGTCAGGAGAGGCGCTATAACCTTTTGCAAGGATGCCAGCCGCAGAAGTGCTACATGCGGAAACCTCTTAAACACACTGTAACCTGTGTCATTTCGACGAGTCTTCTAGCTGTGTCATTTTTCTTGTTTTTCCATTCCTCGACGAAGCCCATCTCAGAGTCTTGGATCAGAAGGCTTCCGCGTGGAAGGCAGAGAGTTTAGGTCCCTTTGGGGCTGTTAGGGGGCTTTCTCTCTAGGAAGTAGAGATTTCCTGAGTACTGTTGGCATTTCATCGTATCCCTTCCATGGCCTGCCTGTAAAGTCTTGAAGAAGCCCACACAGAAGAATACCAACCAGTACCGGGGTTTGTGGCGAGGGTTTCAGGAATGTCCAACGAGCAGGGTCTTGGGGAACGAGCATCCTTCTGCGCGCAACGCAGCAAATGCTAAGCCTCCGGACAGAGGCCTTCAGCCTTGAAACCACAAACTCTGAACCCTGAAGTCCCTGGGCCCAGGGTAGAGGAACTCTTAGAAACTAGAAACGCTTGCAGGCACGCTTGCAAAAGCTTTCATAAGAACCTTCCAGCAAACCTCAACAGCCCCCCCTTGCAGGACGACTACTACTTTGGCTACCAGTTCACGCAGCCCACGAACCAGGGCAATTCTTGAAGATGTGTTTTTTTTTCTTTGTGGTGCCTTCATTCTTTAAGAAGGAACACAAAACCGGTTGTTCTACAGCAGTCTTATATATACAGGGGCAGACCATGCTTTATGTACCTGTTAGTGGGGCGTCGCACCGAGAGCCCAGGAACCAGGGCTGGTTCAAAGCGGCCCAGACTCGCGACTTCGACCGGCGCGAGTTCTCGGAAGCGTCGTGAAAAGCCTTAGGCCCTAGAAATAATAAGGAGCAGTTTTTTTTGGTTTATTTTATTCGGAGATATATACATATGGGGGCGGGGAGTGGGGGGTGGGGGTTTCAGGGTTTAGTGATTTTGGGCTTTGGGTTCTTGTGGGCACTGAGACTGAAGCATTTTTCGGGCATGAATTTGAGGGGTCTGTGGCTATGGGGTCTGAAGTCTTCGTCAAGTCCTGCCGCACAGACCTCCTGTTTGCCCGTGAGCTTGTTACGCGCTGGAGCTGCTATTCCGAAGTCCTTTACCGTGGAGACAGAGGGACCAGACATGAGCAGAGCATGACGGCAGCTCGCAGTTTAGAAGAGCCTTGCATTGCTTTTGATGTTCCTCCGCTGACTTCTGCCGCAGCCGTTCGGAGTAGCCTGGGGAAAACTTGGAGCTTCTTTTTCGAAGCTTCGCAAGCGCGTCCTGAAAGCGTCCGGCCCGCTCGTAGCGGACAGAGGAGACACGGACGGACACGGCAAAGAGCAGGGCAGATCTCTAGCAGACGCACAGCAATAGCAGCGGGAACGAGGGAGAGCCGTGGAAGATTTCGAGCCCCTAAAGACTCTTGCGGTGGGGTCCTCGCCATGGCCCATAGCACGCCGCCCGATGAGCGTGCTGGACACAGTGTGGCTCGGCCATTCATCAGTGAAGGGACCCGGAATCGGGGGGAGTTTCGAAGGGAGGCGGCATCGGGTTTTGGGGGTCCCGGCCGTGCTGGGCTCTTCCGCCTGCGGAGTCGAGGCAGGAGACGCTCTTTAAGCAGTTTCTGGGTGGTGCCAACCCGACTCGCCGGCTTGGGGCCGCCAAGGAGCCATGTGCTTGTGCGGGGTACCGGGTAGCCCACTCCATAGAAGGGGCTAGTTGGCATGTGGGTGGGCCTCTTAGAAGGAGGTCGTCAATGGGCCGAGCCGCGTGGAAGATCTCCCATGGTGGCTTGGCCGCACTTGAGAGCAGCATCTTCCCCCTCAGCACTCTCCAGAGACTCGAAAGTGGCAAGGTGTCGTCTCTACCAAGACCAGTGAAGCCCCTCGACCTCACCTGTTCGTGCCCACAAACGGTTCCGAAACCGGCTTGGCCGAGGTGGCGCTACAACCGTGCCGCCCGGGCATGAATTTGTTGGGGGGCTTCTTCTTGAGGGGGTCTTGTTTGGTATGGACCCTACTTTGTCTATTCCGGTCCTTTTCCTTTCCGACGCTGTCATCTCAGGGTGGCCTGCTATCTAGAATCTAGGTTGTCTATTTGGGTCCTTGTCCCTTGTGTTCAAGTCGAGGCCCTGGCGCTCTGGTACTGCGAGTGGCTGGATACCTACTACGACAGCCGCTCAGAGAAGTTTTGGGAGCCCCAGAAGCGAAATCGGGATTCGCCTACGAGTGTTGAAGGAACCCAAGGAACCCTCAGCCCTGAAGCATAGATCACCATCAATTCTGTACAGATGAGCACTTGGTAATCAGTTTCCTTACAGTGGCAATACAATCACATACACTCCCGAACCTGGCATCAAAGCGGCCGTACTGCCTTTATTGCAGCAAACTGTCCATGGTGCAGAACTTTGGGCTTGGGGAGCGTGGGACTTGGTAAGCCGCGCGCAGGGGTTGTATGGGACGCTAGGTTGGTTTTATTAGTTTGAGTTACTTCAGAGCCCGGCTTGAGGTTGGAGGCGAATGACGGAGGACATTGATTGGAGTAGAATCGGTTACCTGAGCTATCCGCTTTCATGGCATCTTGGGAAGCCATTATAAACCCCGGCGCCTTAAACTCTTCCCCCACACCTGCAGGCCGTAAGCCTGGTAACGTCCTTGCAGCCATGACGGCAGAGCGATGAACATCTCGATCGAACGGACAGTGCTACGAGTATGAATCTTCGGAGTCCGTCGTGATGCGAAGTGCGGCTTCCTGAAGGTGGGGATGGCGCCTTCTTCTGGCGCGACGAGCTCACGCAGGTGCTCTGCAACTCCGTCACAGTTGACGTGGTCTTGCATGCCCGTGCTGAAAAGTAGAGTCGCAGAGTCACGCGGCTACGATCATTTTACGATCATTGCACGTCGATCATCGAATCCCCCGAAGAGCCCCAGGGCCGCCAGGGCCGCCAGGGCCTCCACAAAAAGAGCCGAAGAGAGACCTGCCCAGGCCTTCGGGGAGGCGGACATGGCGGAGGTGAAGGAGGCAGCAGAGAGGATGCGGCTGGAGCTGCCCTTTCGTCTGCAGAAGGCTTTCTTCCCTTTTTTGCAGTTCTGGGTTGGGGCTTATAAGGCCCAGTGTTCACATTCGATTTGAGTGGATTTCTGGATTCAGGACTTCGGAGGAGGAGTTAACGGATCTCCCACCCTAACAACGGAACCGCGGCGGACAAACGAAGAGTGATGTGGATTCCATGTGTACAAGACTTTAGGGGAGACAGGCGGTAGCATGTTTCTGCTGAGCTGCTGAGGCCTCGTGAAGGCCCCGATGCCGGCGTGCTGGAGGACAGCGGGACGATTCACTACACCTAGTGGGTATCAGTGGTGTTTCTGGATCCAGGGGCCTGCGGTTACTTTGGCAACGTCTTTGGTCTTGTCAGGCTTGTGATGTGGATGTGTGTTCCGGTCGCGTTGATCCAGGGGCCTGCGGGTACTTTGGCAACGTCTTTGGTCTTGTCGGACTTGTGGTGTAGATGTGTGTTCCGGT
>CAJNJA010019879.1:0-10083 GCA_905231915.1 Symbiodinium necroappetens
AAGACCTCAGCCATTGATGCAAGGCAGTAGGGAACGACAGCTGCACACGGTCAAAACGGATTCCCCCAAAACACTTCTGAGCGCAGACAGCTGGCAGTGTTTTCCGGGTTTCGTGCAACCTGGTTCTTTGCCGCATCGCCGATCAAGCCTGGGACTGGCTCGAATCTAAGGACCCAAGAAAGCAACTAGTGTTCCAACATAGGCTTCAGAAGCAGCTGGACTACGTGACCACGTGAAATGAAGGTCTGGGGGCATGCCACTGGACATGCAAAACAGGTCCAAGAAGCGCTCGGTGTCCGTAAAGGCCACGTAGGAAGGGGTGGTCCGGTTGCCCTGATCATTTGCGATGATTTCCACGCCGTCGTTCTTCCACACGCCGACACAGCTGTACGTGGTGCCAAGATCCTCAGAGTGCCGGATCCAAGTAGAAGGTTTGGTTGCCCTTGACCTGGCACCCTCATGAGGCACAATGACTTAGTGAACTTAGTTCGGCCTTAGGCCACCGACAACGAAACTTTCGTGGAAAACAAAGCCAGCCGCTCTATATCCGCCGAGGCGGAAGGCCGGGGTGTTTAGATCAGATCCAGGAAATCAGGTGTAAGTAAATTACATTCTACCCACACCCCTTCTCTCCTCCAGAGCAACTTTCTCGTTGATGATTCTGGTTTGACTTTAATTTGGGGTGCTGGTGGGGGGGGGGGAGAGGAGAGCAGGAGCGCCTGTGTTTTTTTGACGGTTGTGTCGCCCGTTCCTCCAGGGTTTTCTGCTCGGGCCCCCTGCTTCGGATGCAATTTTGGATTTTTTGCTGCCCACCCACACCCCCCTCCCCTTCTCGCTCTCCTGCCCGCTGCTTCGCTGCCCTACTGTTCCTCCTGCCACCTTCACTCCCACCGCCCCCAACCCGTCTCTGCTTCTTTGCCAGGTTCTTGTCCTTTCCCTTCCCTCTGCAATGCTTGCTTCTTCCATGCTTATTTGCCCTCCTTTACCCCTCGGGCCCCTGCCGCTGTTGCGGCATGACTGCACGGGAAACTTAAAAGCTCAGTCCCAATGCGTGGCCTTGGATAATACTTTGCTTGTCTGCATAACCGGATGCTGGCTGCGGGCACGCGGAAAGGAGCTCGGAAGCGGCTCCGAGGCGGCTCTCGCGCTAGCGGAGAAACGGTCGGCGCACTAACCATCTTGTCCAGTTGAGACCTGCAGGAACCTCGCAAAATGCGGAAGCCGAGTCTCAATTCCGATGGCGGTCTTCTGGGCCATGGCTTCGAGTGGGAATGGAAGATGTCTGCTGCAAAACTGAATTGGCTGCAGATACTGAACCAGGAACAGGAACAAGGGAGCTCGAAAAGGAAATGTCGAGAGCAGAAAATCCCAGGTACCAGGAAACTCCACGAATCCCGGCAGAGCCTGAAGTCGACGATTGACGGAGCCCAACCGGTCCAAAGGACTCTCCTCTCTGCTCTTCGGCTCCCCCAAGGTCGGGGGCCTTGTGGCAACAAAGGCCACACTTGTCACCTTGGAACCCAAGGGCGCCCAGAGCTTTTGAGCTTCTGGAGATTTTGGGGGCCTTTGGGGCCTAGGCCCTCGAAAAACGGTGCCCTTTCTAAGGCACAGATTGCAAGGATCGGATTCAATCTGAAAAGCTTGCCCAAGAAAAAGCAGCTCCTCTTAGCACTCTCACGGGAAGGGCTCCAAACACTCCTCCCTAATGCTGTCTACTTGTTGAGAGTCCCAAGGACCGAACGAAACTCCACGAAGCCTGGCCCGGGCTAAAGCTTTCCGAAGAACCTGGATTTCTGCTCGAAGCTGCAAGCTGAACCCACACCCATGATTCTTCCAAATCCTTTCCTAGCCCAGCCCACACCCACCACGAGCACTGCGAGTACGGCACGGAGCGCGACACGCAACAAAACTCATTTAAGCCTCTGAGCGTGAGTCAGAATTGAGAAGGCCTCTCAAGGGCTCCTTAGAGAGCCGGGTTCCCCAGCAGGTCTCCAAGCTCCTCATCAGGAGCTCCACGGAGGGCACGGCCTCAGCGCTCCGGCGCTTGCAATCCCGGCGCTCTCTCTCTCTCTCTCTCTCTCTCTCCCTCTCCCTCCCTCTCCCTCTCCCTCCCTCTCCCGCTCCCTTCCTCTCTCCGAACTCTTGTCTCGTGACAACCTGCGCGGAATCGCGCGGGTTGGGGCCTAGAGCCTTGGTTGCGAAGGGAACGCATAACTGAACGGCTGCCGTCCTCTCATTGCACAGCGAAGGCAAGTTTTGTCCCAAATGAGCTTCCCGCCGCCGTCTTGCCAACCATGGCTTTGCTAATCTCCTGGAAGAGGCTTTCGAGGAGAAGTGGAGATGAAGTCGGGGGAGTTCTGGTGGAGTCGGTGGAGTATGTCAAGGGCTCTTCAGGTAGAACTGAGCAGTGTCGTAGCCCCCAAAACCCCGCCAAAACGAGTCTGCCCTCCGGAATCTGATCACCTTTGTCAGAGAGCCCAGGGCGCCAGAAAAAGATGAAGCTTGCAGCGAGGCTGCATTAGGCCAAGGGACTCGAAGAAAGGTGCGCAGGGCTCATTCGCCCAACAAACCAGAACTGTGAGGCCACGTGGTTACCTCAAGGTGCCATACTCGGACGCAGCCTCAAAGCCAGCCCTGCGCATGCAAGAAATTTGCCTGCACAAAATGTTCCAGTTGCCGAAGATTGTCCCTGTCCTTCTGATTGTTCTTGACATGGTGCTCCCTGAGCGTTCAGTGTCAAATTTGTATGCTCTGGTGTGGCAGCTGGAGGGTCTTAGCCATGACCCCTCACCGCAGCTCCTCGAAATACAACAAATCGCGACCCGAAGGCACCGCAGGCTGTGCAGACGGAATTCGTCTAAAGCAGCTTGGAGCATCACTACCAGTAGTGTCAGGGCACTCTGGAAGCCGGGGATCGTAGCCAAGCACCCCATCTTTCGTGTTGGTTAGTAAAGTGAGCTTTGCGGAGCCAGTTACGACGCTACGAGTAGGGCTGTCTCCGCGTTCGATTTCTCTCGAAGGCGAAGTTTCGGCCTGTTCTCGGCGGAAGCCTGCATCTTTTTTTACTCCTTAGTTCGCACGCGGGTAAGCCAAGTGATCGCAGCATCGAAGGACGCTGCCGTCAGATCGCCAGTGGCGATCTCGAAAGCATGTCGAGACAGAGGGACGGTGAAGAGCTGGTCCTCTTTGCTGGAAAAGCTTTCGCGAGCTTGTGTTGGCTCCAGGTGTTCGGAAACCACTAAAGGTCCCTTTGCAGCACCCGCCCAGTCTTGTATCCCAAGTTGGGAACCCTGTCCTTACTTCGCCACTCTTCTCCTCCCTTTGGAGCACCGGCCGTGGCTGCAAGCTGTGTCAAGAACTGGCGGCTGTGCTCCTCGGACAACTTCAGGGATCGCTGTGTCGGGTGCCGGAGGCCGGAAGCGGGAGCTTGGCTTTGTTTCTGCGGAATTTCGGGAGTAGCGCCCGTCAGTGGGAAGATTAGTTTCGAATGCGCTGCTGCGGGCAACGAAGCTCAGATGCTACGTATGCTTAAAACTCGCAGCCCAAAAAAATCAGGCGTGAAGATATCATTCGTAAGATCAGCTGGTTCAAAACAAAAGCCAAGGGGCCACGGGGACCACACCATCCAGCTCGCCATGGATGATCAAAGTGGGTGGCCACGCGCCTGCGAGCTCCTGGCTCGCAGCCTTCATCGCTTCCAAAGGCTCGGCAGAGACCCAGAGCTGGCGATCGCACCAGAGGACGAACACCTTCTTTCTTTGAGGGCCGCTTTTTGGGCTGTCAAACATTACGAGAGACTTCCCTTAAAATAGCTTTCAATCATGTGTCAATCCATGCCGAAACAACGTGGGACTTACAAGCAGGGACATGCAGTGCACAAGACCTTCGAGCGCTGCGAACATAGAAACAGACGGACGGAGATCCCATGTGTGGCAGCAGAATGAAGAGTCAGACTCTCTCAGACAAAATGCTTTGACATGTCTATGAAAGCCGTCCGGCCAGGCCTCGAAAAACCATGCCAGGAAACTCATCCCACGCCGGACACCAAGCACACTGCAAGAGAAGGGCGACCTTCGGTGGTCTTTGGGATCGACAAAATGGAGAAATTGAGAAATGCGCGCAAACCAATCGAAAGGTTCTTGCATCGCAGTTCAATGTTGGTGAAACCAAAGAAACCACTCGAAAAAGACTCGAGAAGTGGACAAGCAGGGAATTTCTAGAATTACACTGCTTTGGTCCATGCTATGTTACTTCACTGTTCGGTTAGTTGAGGTTATCTTGACCACCTTGTCAAACTTATCTGAAATTGCCCTGCCTTGCTCCCTCCCTCCCTCCCTCACCCCTGAGGGTGGATCATGCCTATGCATACGTGAGTACGACTTTAAATATCAGGTAACACATATAGCTGCTTCCTGCCCGTTGTCTGGGGCTTGCAACTTGTTCACTTGATTGCAGACGCGGGGACTTCACCGTCGCGCCGGTGCGATCCGCCGGATCCAGCGCCGGGTAGCAGAGCAGCACAGCTCGGAAGCGGATGGCAGAGGCGCCACGGGCCTTCGCACACCCGGTGGGATTCAAGGAGAGAGAGGGATCGAAGCGTAGCGGCGTAGCATCGCTAAGTCATGCACGAAGCTATCGGCTAGTTGCTTGCACGATTGAAGAGCTTCTATAGAATCTTCCGAGTCAGGTCTCGGATAGCAAATTCAAATGAAGTCTCTCTACAAGTGATTTAAAGGCTCGGGAGTTTAGGCCGGAGTTGCCAGCAGCAGCGCCGCCAGGTGCCCGCCAGCTGAAGCACCGGCAATGGAGACGTCAGACCTAGGCTGGTGCCGAGATCGGACCTAAACCGCTTCACTCTCCCATCCAGCACTAGTAAGACCACTGGTGTTCGGATTCAAGCCCCTCGCCACTGCCTGCAGCATCACCACAACAACAAGACAGATCCTCGCAGTATGATCTTCAGTCTGAACATCGTTATGATGATGGCAACCAAAACCACGTTCCTCAAGAATCAGTACCATCAGCAACAACATCATGATCATCATCATAGTCACCACCATCATCGACTGACCGCTATCATCGTCACCACCACTCGCATCCTCATGGCCATCACTCTCAGCAACGACATCACCATGCCCCCTCGGCATAGCTGTCCAGATCGGCCTCCTCCTGCTTGAACACCCGGTGCTCTCCATGGCCATTGCTATTATACTCACAATCGTCGTTGCATCCTTTTTGGTTTGTTATGTGCGCCTTTGTTTCTCTGGTTTGGTGATTAACCTCAAGACAACTCGAAAACCAGCCAAAAATAACAGAAAACAATCAAACCATTGGAAACAATGAACAAAACAGAGAAAAATCAATGAAAAACAAAGAACAATTAACAACCAACACAATATCCAGAAAAAAAAGAAAACAGCTTGCGATCCGGTTCCTCACATACCTGAAGCACGCCTGCCTGTTGGGCGATTCCATGCGACTCCGGTTCACCATATATCTTAAACACCCCCCCATTGGGCGATTCCGGTTCATCATATGTCTTATACACGCCCCCTCATCTGGAGATTCCGGTTCATCAACAATCTTAAACAACCGGCCCTTGGGCGATTCCGGTTCATCATGTATCTTAAACACTTGGTGATTCCGGTTCATCAATTATCCTGGAGCCCCCCCACCCAAATTGGGCAATTCCGCTTCGTCATATTTCTTAAACACGTGCCTATCCATTGGGCAATTCCTGTTCGCGATATATATATATATAATATATATAATATAATATAGTATAATATAATATAATATAATATAATATAATACAATATAATACAATACAATACAATATAATACAATACAATATAATATAATACAATACAATATAATATAATACAATACAATACAATACAATATAATATAATATAATATAATATAATATAATATAATATAGACCTTATAGAAGGCTCTGATTAGCGGTAACTACCCACCTGAAAATGTCCTAGGCTTAGGCATGCAGGCTTGGTTCACAGATTGTCGAGCCCAAGGCCCTAAACCCTAAACCCTAAAATCCCTAAAACCCAAAACCCCTAAACCCTAAACCCTAAAACCCCTAGGCCCTAAACCCTAAAAAAACCCTAAACCCTAAACCCCCTAAACCCTAAACCCCAGGCCCTAAACCCGATTCTACTGCTTTTTCAGGGCTCTAGTTCTAAACGGACTGGCCCGAGGACTGTACCGGTCGGTCCTTGGGCTTACGGTCGCATTTTCAGGTTTAGGGCTTATGGTCTAGGATTCAAGGTTTTAGGGATTTAGGCTTTGGGGCTCGCTTGCTTTTGCACAGGACCACTTGGACCTTTCGCACGAAAGTGAAGTGAAGTTAAGGGTTTAGGATGTAGGGATTTGGGGTTTAAGGCAGCAGTCATGGTAAGTTAGGTCAGTACGTAGTTCCAGACATGCGAACTGTAGACCCATGAGTAGTTAACGCCTTCCCCATAGTAAGTAAGGGCGACGATCGATATCCTCGAATTAAAATCGTTAAAGACATCGGCTCTATCAGTCAATTGTCTACAGTGTCTAGGTTTGTCATTTCGGGTTTAAGGTCCGGGATTTAAGGCTCGGGATTTACATTGCTAGGCGTCCAGACTGTTGGAATACGTGGTCTACATACCCCCAAAGCCCCAAACCCTAAACCCTGAACCCCAAACCCTAAACCCAAAACCCGAAACCCTAAACCCCAAACCCGAAACCCCAAACCCCAAACCCTTTAAACTCCCCAAAGCCTAAACCCGAAACTCTTACTCCCCCAGACTGAACCTCTCAGCCCCGAGCCCGAAACCTCTTATCAACCCAGAGTTCCCGCAGCAAAAACCAGCTAGTACAGGGAGTACAGGGACCCGTATAAAAAAAAAGGAGTTTGGGGTTTAGGGTTTAGGGTTTTATAATACCCTAAGGGTCAAAGTAGTCCTTATTTATGGCTTTGGGTATCCATAAAGGCCCCAAAGCCCCTCAATAATGTGTACTTGGAACCGTAGGGGGTTAGAGTATAGATATATGCGGAGATATTGGTACCGTTACCAGTGATTCAGACCCCGTCGTCCTCCTGGCGCATTCTTCTAGCCAAAGGGCTCCTTTCAAGGGTTGTAGCACCGAGAGAACACATCAGATTAGTGCCCACTTGAAGGTCTCAAGCAAAAAAAAAATCAAACCCAACCCCTTAGGAACCCTTATAAACCCCCAAGCCCTGAACCCTAAACCCTAAACCCTAAACCCCCCCGAAATCCAGAAGCCCTTATAAAGCCCAAACCCCTCGACGCCTTTTCCCCACCCCTAAACCCTAAACCCTAAACCCAGCCGGCCTCATAGTTAAAAGTGCTGGCCTCGCTCTCGGCCTTCGCCTTCTTTCTCTGCAGTTCTGCTTAAGGGGTTTAGGGTTTAGGGTTCAGGGTTTTGGGTTTAGGGTTTGGGGTTTAGGGGTTAAGGGTTTAGGGCTTTAAGGCTCTGTTTAGTGGTTCCTTGGATTCTGCTTGTGCAAGGGTTCCGTCTAGTTGTTCCTGTATATTGGCTCTACAGTAATGTTAGGGGTTGTGGTTTAAGGTCGAGGGTTTCTAGAAGGGGTGTTAAACAGTTTTCATGCAAGTGTCTATGAGAGAATTGCAAATTCTTCATGGGAGCTTTGTAAGTTTAGTTTAGCTACTGTGGAGTTACAAACGTTCAGTTGTGTTCTTACCGGTTGCAAAGGGCTGGCTATAAGGTTCTATAATATGATGTTGTAAAGTTCTGGGTAGGGGTGCGAAGAAAAAAACTTTTCCCAACCCGGAGCCTTGCTGAAACCCCAAGCCCATTCCGAGATCCAATGGCAGCTGAAGGGCCTATGCCAAACCTCCGGGGCCTAAACCCAATACCCTTAACATCCAAACCCTTCTGACCCAAACTCCCAAAACCCTAGCACCTTGAACCCAAGAGACATAAGCCCCCATAAACCCTAGCACCTTGAACCCAAGAGACATAAGCCCCCTATAACTCTAACTCAGAAGTCCATCCAGAGGCTCGTTTTTTTTTACGCGAAGCCTAAACCCTGAAGTTCCCTATGAGGAGCCCTTTTAAGGAGCCCTTTCTACGGCTGATGTTATAAATCCTGCATTACCCAGAATTAGGAATATACCATAATGCCCATAGTATGGGGTCCTTAAGGTAATGCAGGATTTCTATCATCGTCAGTATAAACCCTAAACCCCTAAAACCCGAACCCCCTAAACCAATACACCCCAAACCCCTAAACCCCTAAAACCCTAAACCCCTAAACCCTAAACCTAGTATAGAACCCTTGAGGTACCCTTTAAAGGGGACCCCGAAGACCCCCCAAGCGTCTCTGGCCTCCCCCTCCGTGTCTGAAGAAGGCGGACCGAAGGAGGCCTTTTTTGCAACCAAAGGGGGCCCACTAAAGGGAAAGAGAAGGGTTTAGGGAGTTTAGGGTTTAGGGTTTAGGATTTAGGATTTAGGGAGTTTAGGAAGTTTAGGGTTTATGGTTTAGGGTTTAAGGTTTAGGGTGAAGGGCCTAGGGTTGAGGGTTTCAGGCTTCAAAGGATTACTTAAAGATTGATTACTTCAGGCCTGGAATGGTAAGATGGGGAGCCTTTAGGGATTCCTCAAAGAGCTCCGTTTAAGAATTAGGGGCTCGCTTGTGAAGGGCTCCGTGTGGGGAGTAGGGTTCCTTTTTAAAGCTTTCTGTCTTAAGGTGTTAGTAAGGGTTACGAGACCGGGTTACGTTAAGCGTCCTTTTGGGGTGTAGGCTTCGTGCAAGGCGGCCTTTAAAAGGCTCTTTAGGGGTTAGATTGGGGAGTTCCTTTCAAGAGCTCTGTCTCGGGTTCCGTTGAAGGGCTCCGTCTAGGATTTAGGATATAGGAGTCATCTAGGGTTTAGGGTTTAGGCTTTAGGGTTTAGTAAGTAGCGCGTGGACACAACACGACGGGTCATCACGGCCCCTCACGACAGAACTGTGCCCGACAATCCCTTTTCTCAAAATGTCACACCCAGAACTGATGCAGGGGCCTTAATAATCAGAATAGTGCGTTGGGGCCCTTATGCTATATACTTAGTTATAATAGATAACAGGAACCCTCAGGAATCATCTAGGTAGTCATCTAGGCTTCTATGTTATGCACGGTCTTGGCCCAGGAGGCGAAGGTTCCCCCAGCGGACTGCTTTGTGGCGGGAAGGGTTTCCATGGGTTCAGATGCAAAAGCCAAGGTTGACCGTCGGCACCTGGCGACCGAGCAGGGTTTAGGGTTTTGGGTTTTGGGTTTAACCTAGCAAGATAGAACCCAAGTTCAGCCAAAAGGGCCTCCCGAATGATGGATGACAAGCGCGGCAAGCCGGTCCTGCCGCCAGAGACCATGTCCGAAGAGAGGTCAGTGCAGGAGGCCAGCATCGCACAGCTGCAAGCCCTGTACGCGGTCACTAAGCGATGCTGCGGAATCCTGATTATAAGTCCACAATCTTTGCGGCAGCGGGCTGATACAGAGCATCGATTGCATGGCGGTGAGCTGGAAGCCCGACCGGGTACCACCACGAGCGGTGCACCACTGGTAGCATCCTTGTGAAGGGGGACGAAACCAAAACGAGGGAAAAGGGAAGGCTGAGGGGAACCCCAGAAACGGAAGCCTCACTAGGCAAGCGATCCAAGGACACAGGGACAGAGAGGGAAGGACGACTAGAGGGAAGGGAAGGAGAGAGACCGACAACGCTCAAAAGAGGAAGGAGGAAGGACAGAGGAATCAAAAGAAGAGGAGAGAGAGCAAAGAGGAGGAGAGACCAAAAAAAGTAACAGAACAGGTTTAGGGCTTAGGGCTTATAGGGCTAAGAGTTCCTACAAGGCTTTCCTTTCAGGGCTCCTTAACCCTAAACCCGAAACCCTAAACCGGGTTCCTTCAAAAAGTGCCTCAAACGGCTTCCTTGCAGGGCTCCTACGACTTTCTGGGTCTCGCAACGGCTTCTTCGAAGGGTTCCTCTGAGGGGCTGTGATTCGGATTTAGGGTTTCGGGTTTAGGGGGTTAGTGGTTTAGGCTTTAGGGGTTTAGGGGGTTAGTGGTTTAG
>CAJNJA010019881.1:0-10083 GCA_905231915.1 Symbiodinium necroappetens
TAGGGTTTTAGGCGTTTTAGGCGTTTTAGGGTTTAGGGTTTAGGGGTTTGGGGTTTTAGGGTTTAGGGTTTTAGGGTTTAGGGGCCTTAAACATTTGAATAGGGCTTTGGGGTATATTGCATACTTAAAGTCTAATAAGCCTTATTGATTTGAATGGGGTTTTGGGGCCATTAGACTTTAGTTACAATCGAGAACCCCCAAAACCCTATTCTAGCTTAAGTCGGGGCTTGTGGGCTTTGTTTCCCCTCGAAACCCTACCCGACCTAGCCGCTAAACTGGTGAGCCCCCACGCCGTAAACTTCGAGACCCCTTAAACTCCAAACCCCAAGTTATGACTGTGTTCGAAGGCATTTGCAGATTGCGGTCTTCAGCGTTCAATGCCCAGCAGATATCCCGGCTGCGCTCAAGGCAGCCTCCGTGGTGGTGTTGCTGAGGCTTTTCTGATCTTTGAGACGTGCCCTAAGCCCTAAACCCTACATCCTTGTACCCTGAACCCTAAACCTTTTAAAGCCCCAAAACCAGGACGCAAGATGCTAAAGCCCCCAAAACCCAGAGCCAAAAGCCTGAACTCTGAACTTCGGTCCCTAGACCTCCTTAACCCTCAACCCTAAGCCCTAAACCCCCTCAGCCCTCCACACCCCAAACCCCTAAACCCTAAAACCCTAAAGCCCCAAACCCCTAAACCCTGAAACCCCAAACCCCTAAACCCCAAAACCCCAAAACCCCAAAACCCTAGCCTCTAAAACCCCCAAAACCTAAAACCCCAACCTCTAAAACCCCCAAAGCCTAAAACCCCAAACCCCCTAAAACCCCTAAACCCCTAAACCCCAAAACCCTACAACCCCTAAACCCCAAACCCCTAAAGCCCTAGAAGCCTAGTCTACTTATTCAGGCCCCTTCAAACCCTAAAACCCTGAAACCCTAAAACCCCAAACGCCTAACCCCTAAACCCTAAAACCCCATTCTAAATTATTCAGGCCCCTAAAAAAATGACATCTTCTCTAAACACCAAAACCCTAGAGCCCTAAACCCTAAACCCTAAACCCCTAAACCGTAAAACCCCATTCTAATTATTCGGGCCCATTAAGAAAAATGACATCTGAGGAGTCGGGGAGCTCTCCAAGATGCCACCTTCGCGCAGCTGGCGCTCACCATCCGCCCCTTGGTTCGGTGGGCTTCTGTGAAGATTTTGGGATTTCCTAAACCCCAAACCCTANNCCTAAACTCCTTAACCCTAAACTCCTTAACCCTAAACTCTGAACCCCTGAACCCCTAAACCCTAAACCCCTAAACCCCTAAACCCCCGAACCCCTAAGCCCTGAACGGCTAAGCCCTAAACCCCTGATCTAATGGGTCCTTGGACTGGGATACACTGTTTTCAGGGCAGGGTTGATATGACTATGTTCCGACACTCTAATTGGCTCCCTAGGGTTGGGAGTGCCTGGGCGTTGAGGGTTTCAGGGATTTGGGTTCTTAGGCTTAGAGAAGAGCCGATCCCGCTGCAAGATTCTGGGTTTGAGGTTTCGGGGTTTAGAGTTTAGGATAGTTTAGGGTCTCGGGTTTAGGAGGGTCAACGGGAGGCTTTACTTTGCTACCGCACAGTCGCTGATCATATTCTAGCCTTCGTGTTGAGCTGTCAAGGCTTGGGTCCTCACAGCTTTAGGGTCTATGCTTTGTGGTAAATGTATTGAGGACGTGGGGAAGGATTGGAGGTTTCTAGGCTCTGGCTATGGGGCCTCCAACGCAAAACCCTCCAGCATAAACCCTAAACCCAAATAGCTCTGTTCCAGAAATGCCTCATGGCATTCGTTGCAACCCTGATTTCTTTCTGCCTGTGCTCCAGTCTAGCAGAATCCGGATCCAGCAATCCCCCTAAAGCCCCTAGCCTAAACCCTAAACCCTCAACCCTAAACCCTAAACCCCAAACCCTAAACCCTAAAGCCTAAACCCTCAGTCCTAAACCGTAGAAACCGTGGAGGAAAAGAAGGGATCGAGTTCGTGCCCGTGAACGATGGCTCCTTCCAGTTCCCTTCGCCAGAGTTCTACCGAAAGGTGCTGGGAATTCCCGGGTTGGGAGTCATTCTTTTCAGTGCCTTGAGGCCCTTGGGGGTTGCTAATTACCGGAACAGGGTGGTAGATGCAAAGAGGTTTGGTAGTGTATGCAAAGAGTTTCCGAAAGCGCGGCTCCAGCTGTGGGGCGGTGCATGTGTTGTGCTCGCATCTTATTATTTGCAGAGAATCCGTGTGGCAGTGTTTTTCCAGGATAGCCGGATTCTCGAAACGGATGTGGGGGAAAGGATTTTGGGCTTCCGCCTGCATCGCGGCAGAAAAAGCGGAGAAGCATAAGCGCCGTGCTACTGAAACGCGCCAGTACTTGGGGCAAGGCATTGTGTCTGCCCTCCAGCAGTACTTGGGCGAAAGCACTCTGGTCGCGCCCTGAATCCCGCCAGTGCTTGCGGGAAGGCATTTCGGCCAGTGGTCCGGAAAACTCCCTTTTGGTCCTCGAGCATCTGGCTGGTGTCTGTACTTTCTGTGTACGGCCATGATGGTAACCCCAGATCCAACGCATCGAAATCCTAGATCTCCGAAATCCCCTGAACCCAAAACCCCAAATAATTCCCGCATTCAGGTGGAAGGAGGGGACATCGCGATCGCCGGATTGGCGATCGAAGTGGGCCCCAGTTTAGCCAAAGCTTATCAGGCCTGTTCACCTGGTTCTTTGTTTAGGGTTAGGCTTCAGGGTTCCTGGTTCCGGGTTTGAGTCTGGAGTACGATTTAGGGTTCAGGGCTTGTGATGCCATGTGTTGCCGTTAGTGACAAGTATCCATTGCTGCAATACTACCAGAGGGACGCCTGGGTCCTTTGCCACCTTTTAACTATGACGAACCTGGTACGAGGGCTGGGAGGGTCACGGCGCCGCCTGCCAGTATGACTGCGGCTGTAGCCAGAACTTGGCTGCTGTCTTTGAGATGGTGATGACGATGATGATGCTGATCCTCCTCCTCATCCTTCTCCTCTCCCGCTTCTTCCTCCTCCTCATCCTCCTCCTCTCCCGCCTCCTCCTCCTCATCGTCCTCCTCCTCCTCCTCATCATCATCATGATCATCGTCACCATCATCATCATCATAATCATCATCATCATCGTCATCATCATCATCATCAGCATCATCATCATCAGCATCATCATCAGCATCATCATCATCATGATCTCCACCACCATCATCATTAAAACCGCCGCCGCCGCCACCGCCACCGCCACCGCCACCCCCACCACCACCACCACCAGCAGCAGCAGCAGCAGCAGCAGCAGCAGCAGCGGCATGAGCAGCAGCAGACGCAGCAGCAGCAGCACGACGGCCGAAAAGTTCTACGAAAGCGGTTTCTTTGATGTATCCTTGTCTAGAGTCTAGAGTTCTTTTTTTAGTGGTTTTGATCGCGGCGACTGCTTGCAAGGCCATACTTTCAATCCTCGCCTTGCCCTTCGCTCCACATGGATCGAGTGGTATCCTGGACAGGCTCGACACAGACTCTGTTCAGCGTTGAAATCCTCAGGATTGAAGGGCTTATGCGTTTGTTGGAAGTCTGTATATACTCCATGCAAAACAAAAGCCCGAGCCGCCCGAAGCATTAAGCAGTCGGTCTAATCATCTTGAAAACCAACGCCCCAATCCTCGAAGCCCACCTTTACAATGCCCGAACGAAGTTGTCCACGGTGCTCAGCGGTGTCGACAGCCCTTAGCGCTGAGACCGTGCAGAAACACCAAACCGAAATGCCGTGAGCCCCAAAGCCCTAAATCCGAAATGCCGACAAGTCGAGTCTGCTGCACCAGTGTGGAGCATGTGCTGATCTCTCTTGCATCTGGGAACATGGCCTTCCAAAGCCAGAATGTTCTCTAATTTCACACCCCCTGGTCCCCCCACACCCAAATACCCTAAAGCCCTGAATCTCAAGAGACGAGGCAAGTCGCCCAGATCTGCCAGAGGTTTCGCAGCATGGAGGATTCGCCACAGAAAAGGCCAGATGCAGTTACTTGCAGTACGCATACTTATAAGAACAATAATAAGAACAACAATAATCATAAAAGTCATAAAGATATAAACGATAATGACAACATTTTGAACGTGGACTTTGGTAGCTTGCTTTCTCGAATATTCGACCGGCAGAGACGTAAGTGGTTACTCGACATCGGATTCTGTGACAACTTGCCTGGCATGTCTGCGTCTCGTACATTTGTCCTGTGCTGAGACACCCATTGAGGATGCCGAGCATGGATTCGCTTCACATATGTGCCTTCTGCCATCCCTCCCGTATCTTGTGTTTCAGCGGTGACCTGCATAGTTATTGGCACCAAGTCCCAAGAGTATAGTGACAACACCAATCTCCTCCTGAATCAGATCAGTGATCGTCGCACCGCCATGATATCCGTTCTTTTCTTCCAACCATCTGTGTCTCTCTTTCTCTCTCTTTCTTTCTTTCTTTCTTTCTTTCTCTATCTATCTATCTATCTTTCTTTCTCTCTCTCTCTCTCTCTCTCTCTCTCTCTTCCACCGGCTTAACATGTTTCTATATACAAACACACAAACAAATACATATAGACACACACACACACACATGTACGTGTGTGTTGCTTTGGTTTTGACCTGTATGCTTGGCCTAATGTTCATATATGTTCATCATCACAGCCAACAGTGCCATCATCACATCATCATCAGCACCGTCACTGTTCAGAGTCGCTTTAGTTTTTGCCTTGTTATATCTAGTGGTGCTGGAGGTCATCGTCCGTCGTTGTCGTCGTGGTCGTGATGATCGTCGCCGTGCTGTCGTCGTGTCGAAGTGGTGGTGGTCGTCGTCATCCTTGTCGATTGTCGTCGTCTGCGGCTCTGTTTATTCAGATGATCTTGCTTTGATTTCTGTTCATTGACAGGATGAAGGTGCTCGTGCTGTAGCATGATGGTGGTGCGGGCGACGATGTTGACGCTGCCGATTATGATGCCCATGCTGATGGTTACGATTCCATCTTGGCGATGAAGGAGGAGAGCAGTGTTCGGATTTCGCTCTCGCCATGCTAGTTTTCCTCCCTGCTATCTGCACCAGTGGCATGTGACTGTCACTGTTTCTTTCCTCCTGGCCGCCGCTGCTGCTGCTGCTGCTCCTGCTGCTGCCGCTGCTGATGTTAATACCCATTCTTGCCATGGGCTCTGTCGACTTTGAGCTAGCTTTGCTGGTACTCGCATGTGTTTTGACAGGCATAGCCCGCAGCTCGCGGAGGGCGCGACGCAGGGTGAATCTTCAGAGGCTTTGCAGAGTTCGCCGTAGTAATATCACGAGCGCTTAGGCATCCGAGCTTCAACTTTGCAATGATTGCTGGTGCCAGTAGGTACCACTACTGTTTTGATCATGGCTGTTAGCACTGTTATGACTTTGTGCCTAGTTTTATGATTAATCTGTGATGCATCTTCGCACCACCCCCGGTCCTTTCAATGTCCTGTCCACCGGGTCTACTGGCAGGTCTTTACTCCATCTCCTGCATCCGCAGACACCGATGACATGAGCTCCAGTGATGATGATGCTCTGTGTGTGTGATCGTGGATGGTTGTTTATCGAGGGTTTTGGGAGTAGCCCATGGAACGTAGAAGAACTCTCGTTGCAGATTGTTAGCTTGTTGGAGACCGTTTGTTCATGGTTTTGCTTCGATGGGCAGAAGCACATGCACCTTCAAGAAGAGGTCCAATTCGTGATTGCTATGGCCAGTGGGGTCGAAGACCCCGTTTTCCCGTGGCCGCATTAGGGGACCCATTTGGTACATCCGGGCTCATGCCTGGCTCTGTTCTACAAATCGAGAAAACCGAAAGTTTCGATGTTTGATGTGGGGTTGCTCTAAACTAGAAGTTGTAACTGTAATTAACACAGGTATTGTGAAAATAGATTTAGTAGCTGCTCAAAGGTGAAGGCATACGTAGTGGTATCCGGTGTAAAAGGGTTGTCATTTGGAACAACCCCGATGTCCATCTTAGCTGCTACCGTGCGGAGCAAGCTTGTTGCGATGGTCTGTGATGGCTACGACTATTACGACTACCACCACATGGTAGGATCCACACGTGCTGTTTGTCCTTTCGATAGATGCCTCATCCTCCTACCCTAAATTCTACGATCGCAAATAACCCTAAACCCTAAACCCCTAAATTCTACACTTGCAATTAGCCCGAAACCCTAAACCCCTAAACTGTACAATCTCAATTAACCCTATGCCCTGAACCCCTAAACTCTACAATCGCAACTGACCCTATACCCTAAACCCCTGAACTCTACAATCGCAATTAACCCTATACCCTAAACTCTACACTCTACAATCGCAATTAACCCTAAACCCTAAACCCTTAAACTCTACAGTCGCAATAAACCCTACACAGTAAACTCTACAATCGCAATTAGCCGTATACCCTAAACCCTTAAACTCTACAATCGCAATTAACCCTATACCCTAAACCTCTACACTCTAAAATCGCAATGAACCCTGAAGCCTAAACCCTTAAACTCTACAATCGCAATTAACCCTGCACCCTAAACTCTACAATCGCAATTAACCCTAAACCCTAAACCCCTAAATTCTACACTTGCAATTAGCCCTAAACCCTAAACCCCTAAACTCTACACTTGCAATTAGCCCTATGCCCTAAACCCCTAAACTCTACAATCGCAATTAACCCTATACCCTAAGCCTCTACACTCTACAATCGCAATTAACCCTATACCCTAAACCTCTACACTCTACAATCGCAACTATATAACCCTAAACTCTAAACCCTTAAACTCTACAATCGCAATTAACCCTGCACCCCTGAACTCTACAATCGCAACCAACCCTAAGCCCTAAGCCTCTACACTCTACAATCGCAACTAACCCTATACCCTAAACTCTACACTCTACAATCGCAATTAACCCTAAACCCTAAACCCTTAAACTCTACAATCGCAATTAACCCTACACCCTTAAACTCTACAATCGCAATTAGCCCTATACCCTAAACCCTTAAACTCTACAATCGCATAACCCTAAACCCTAAACCCTTAAACTCTACAATCGCAATAAACCCTACACCGTAAACTCTACAATCGCAATTAGCCCTATACCTTAAACCCTTAAACTCTACAATCGCAATTAACCCTAAACCCTAAACCCCTAAGCCCCCTAAACCCTAAGCCCAGAACCTCTCAATGCCACAATCGCAACTGCAGCCCTCAGATCCGGGCTTAGGGTTTTGGGTTCTAGACTTCTTCACCTGCAGTCTACAAGCTAGACCTTACAAAGCACTCGGTGTACCGACGCCGAAAGCCTGACCCACAAATGTGGGCCTCTTTTTGGCAACATCTGGACTGACATGGAGACTTTGCAGCTCATGGAAACTTGGTGGTGAAGATTTTAGGGTTTAGGGTTTAGGGAGAGAGCGTTATTCCTTCCACTGGTAGCAGCGACGTTCATGGTAGGGTTTAGGGTTTAGGGTTTTCGGCTGCGTTCTGGCTTGCGTTTCAGCATCAAGAACCCTAATTCAGCCCAACACCCTCAATCACCAGAAACCGGGTTCAGGGGTTTGGGGTTTTAGAGCTTTAGGATTTAGGGTTCAGGGAGTAAGGCTTGGTTTGGGGTTTAGGACTTTCGGGTTTAGGGTTTAGGGTTAGTTAGGGCTTTAGGATTCGCACGGCCATGTGTTTGTCATGAACATGGGTATTGCAGTGAGCATGCTTATTGGTGCTGTCAGTATTCTGTGTACACTTCTTACCAGTATGCATCTGCTTACGACGAGTGGTTGACACCTGCCTTGGTGACGTGATTGTTCTTTTCACTGTTCTTGTAGTCGTGTGTGTAGCGGCTGCAGATGCTGCAGCTGTTGTTGCAGCCATGATTCATGATTCTTGATGCCGATGCCTTTGCTTTTGCTGTCGGCGCAGTTGTCTTCGTTCTTGTCAGTGCATGTGCCGATATGCCGCAGCCATGTTTCCCAGCTCGAGTGTCCGTTCAGAAGGACATGCTGGGATATGTCCTGATTTCATGCGTGTTTACGGCAGCTCGGTGCAACTTCAACGGCTTCAGATGCAACTTCAACGGCTTCAGATTTAAGGTTTACAAAGTGTACACGTATAAGAGGAGAAGAGTCAGCAACAGCAGAAATTTGAGTTGGGTTGGCGCCTTTTGAATTGATTCACAGTCGCAAAACGACTGAACAGGGCCAGAAAACAACTGCCAAAAGCAAACGCGCGGTATTGGACATTTACACGAAATCAGGGCCGTAGATCTCGGAAACACTGTACACAAAGGTTTGCATGATTCAACCTGGCGTTCAAGAGTCGAACCCACAGTGCGCCAAGAAGAGCCAAAGCCCGACCCCCTCAAAGCAGAAGCCCAAAGCCCCAAACGAGTAGTTCTCTAAATTAGGGACCCTTTTGGGGTCCTCTTTATAAGGGTGCCGTACTATATTGGGGACCTCAAAAGGGACCCTAATCTAGAGAACTACCCAAACGGCTTCAACCGGAGGGCAGAGGTTTGGCATCACACAGTAGCTAGGACCGTACATGCAAGGCGTTTGTGTGCAGGTAGCATCCTCTAACTCATCAGCGCTGTGCATAGAATGCTACCCCTTTGGTCAACATTCACTGATTAAGTGCAGTGGTTTTCTTCCACATTGCCGGCTCCGTTGTGTTGACTGTGCCCTTTGCTAGCTGCTTCGGCAAAGTAGTCCTCACGTTTGGAACTCGGGTTGCGTTGCACGGAAATCGCTTCCCAAATGAATTCCATGTGGCCCGAAGTCCCTCGAGGTGCATGCCAGTCAGACATGTCTTCCTAGCGCAGTCCCTCGCCACGAGCGCAAAAATTTGACGTCCCACGGCACCAGCTACCCCTTGGGTATCTGGAACGGACAAGCGAAGTGGCAGACGGCCACGCCGACGGCTGTTTTCCAGATTTTGGTAGAAGAGGTGCTTGGCTACAACGTCCACGTAGAGGTGTCCAATTCGGGCGTGGCCCAGCACGTTCTCTATGCACTGGCCGGCTGCGCAGAACCTACAGCAGATAACGACGATGAGAGAGGCTGCAGTGGGCAGAGGACTGCATTTCATGCAGCTGTTGGAGTGTACCTTACCAATGAGGTTGAGCCGCATTGGCAGCAGGCGCGGCATATGAATACTGTCACCTTGAACCCCTAAGTCCCCCAGACCTGCGCAGTGTCCTTGAACTCGGCAGTCTGTGAGGTGCAGCGGATGAGGATGGGAGGTATGCTGGAAGACTTATCTAGCCTGGGATTTCCATCCTACTCTGGGATATATGTGGATGGGCGCACGAAGGACTTGGCCGAGGATCACGAGCGACTATTCTTGGACGACTACAGGAGCTACGATTCAAAGTATCAGAATCCGAAGCACTGGTTCTCGAGTATTCGCGACATCAACACCTCGTCTCTCATACCGTGCAAGAGCTGGAAAGGTACCGTACCCCTTGGGCTTGAAACTTTTCTAAGGAACTTCGATACTCTGGAAGTCGATCTGGCTCTAGATTTCACAGGGCAAGAGGTCGTGCCATACTGCCCCGATGGTTACTGGTGGCTGTCGAACGCGTGCAGAAACAATCCGGCGGACTGTATTCCTTGCGTCACCGGCAGCTCTCTGAACTATGTGTACGATGCTGACGAGGTTCCTTCTGAGTGTTCTGAGTCCCAACCTGGAGCCTTAAAGCCTTCAAACAACACAGCACACTGTCCTTGTCTAAGCCTGCAAGTGGAAGGTGATGATCAAGGCTACTACCTGGAACATGTCTCTGGCACTGGCCACAGTCGACGGGCACTCTGCAGGGACCGACTTCGAGAAGCTGGTTACAGAACACAGGAGCTATCGCAGGGTTTAGGGTTTGGGTTTAGGGTTTAGGGTCATTTAGGGTTTGGGGTTTAGGGTTTAGGGTGTGGTTACGTCATGGGTGCTCGCTGGTGTGTGCACACCCAGGCCGCTCGCACCTGTGCGTAGCAGACAGCCCACCCCAAGACCACCCGAAGTTCAAGCATTTTAGGGTTTAGTTCTAAAGTCTTCCAGGCATCCCA
>CAJNJA010019882.1:0-10082 GCA_905231915.1 Symbiodinium necroappetens
TGGTAGTGGTAGTATTAGTGGTAGTATTAGTATTAGTATTAGTAGTAGTAGTAGTAGTAGTAGTAGTAGTAAGCAGTAGTAGTAGTAGCAGTAGGAGTGATAGTAGTAGTAGTAGTAGTAGTAGTAGTGGTGTAGTAGTAGTGGTGGTGGTAGTAGTAGTAGTAGTAGTGGTGGTAGTAGTAGTAGTAGCAGCAGCAGCAGCGGCAGCAGTAGTAGTAGTAGCAATAGCAGTAGCAGTAGCAGTAGGAGTGATAGTAGTAGTAGTAGTAGTAGTAGTAGTGGTGTAGTAGTAGTGGTGGTAGTAGTAGTAGTAGTGGTGGTAGTAGTAGTAGTAGCAGCAGCAGCAGCAGCAGCAGCAGTAGTAGTAGCAATAGCAGTAGCAGTAGGAGTAGTAGTAGTAGTAGTAGTAGTAGTAGTGGTTGCAGTGCGTCGTCGTCGTCGCATTTGTTGCTGTTTCTGTTGTTGTTGGTGCAGCAGCACCGGCGGCGGCGGCAGCAGCAGCAGCAGCAAACAGCAGGAGTAGAAGCTGCCAGCTCGCAAATTTCGTGATAGTACTCTATCAGTGTCTGCAAAGTTGCTCCCCTTTAAGAGCAGCATCGATGCAAGCAAGGCTTCGCCAGTGGGCAATCCCGTGTTGTGCGTGACCCAATTCAGAAAAAGCTTGCATGCGCCGCGTACACCAACGTGGCGACCTGCTGCAAGTGGCATTGTCAAGCAAGATCTCCACGTCATTGAACACGCTAATCACCTTGTTCTGTGCATCATGGAAAGGTCCCCGCAAGTCTGTGGTCTGAAGCCACACCGTCTCTAGACAAAGCACGGGAAGCTACCCAGAAATAAGTGAACTGACGAAGAGCTGCCAAGGCTCTCATCTTCGAATCTTCCAGAGCCCTGCAGCCTGGGTTCGAGTCCGAGTCGGGGTTGGTTGGGCTACAGAGTTGAAACTGGCATCTGGCATGACCTGTGCTCTTTATCGCACCAGCTCCTCTGCTTCCCTGTCACTGAGACGAGGGCTCCGCAAGCGCCGAGAACGATGGACAGCGAGGCGATACTCCAGGAGAAGACCTCAACCGTGGGGATGCGTGATACTTGTGCATCTTTGTTGAATACTCAATACTCAAGAGCCCATTTAGACTTTGCATCGAGTCTTCCGACGTCAAGGAACCTCGCGAGCACCACGACATCAAATGGGCTCTGGCTTGCTTGGCATCTCGCAAATGCGAGTGGGTTTCAAAGAGCCTGCGCATGCCTTCGTGAGAAACACCTTTCTACAGTACAAAACATAAAGAAAGGCAAAGGTAACAGGGCCAGACCAAAGCCATCTCCGAGATGTCAACTCATTCATGACCCAGGACCTAGCCTCAAGACACGGAGGTTGGGTCCGAGAAGCTGAAGCCGCAGCAGAGTCAGCTGCAATGGCCTGTGGAGCATGGAGCTCACAGGTATCTGGTGACATTGAATAGAAGTTGGCCACTCGTCTTCTAGTCTCGAAGTCTCGACGGGAACCTTTCCTATGACACAGGATGATCTTGTAGGACGTGTGTGGACGACATGGTGTGAGGTTCATGTGTAAAAAAAGGCGGAGCAGCCACGGCTGTTAAAGCCGTAGCTCGCCGAATTAGGGAATCAAGGGCAACAGAGGAACAGCGTCTGAGCAGGACACCGATTCCAACGAAGCCAACAGATCCGAGGCTCCTGGGATGCATACCCCTGTGGCAAAGGGACTGTCGATGGCATGGCAGTCCGAAATCTGCTGACGTCACTTGTTGACTTTTTGAATCTTCGAGTCGACATCTTTCAGTCCGAAACGGTGAATCTCAGAAAGCTTGCCCAGTCGCATCAGAACATGGCAGTAGAAGGCACGGCGGGACACCAGCGGCCCAGTCTCCAAACCGACTGCGCAGCGTCGCTAGAAAAAGGAGCTTGTGGCACCAACACCTCACCCCAAGCAAAACGGGAGAGATGTTTCCTACAAGTGTAAAACCGGTTGCAGTTGCAATCAAGGCACTCAGTAGAAGTCCAAAGACAGCGGCCCAATGGCTAACCCATCGCAGGGAGTGCTCAGCAGCTTCGCAGCATTCCATCCCGGTTGCTACTCTCAAACGCGCGATTTGAAAGAGCACCATGCCTGCCAGGGCACTGGATGACAAAGCGTGACTGCCCACTTTCAAACAGTTCTCTTGGTGTTTTGAAAGGCGCAGCCTAGCGAACATGCCACTATGCAAGAACTGTCATGCTCTCATGCGATAGCTGAAAATGGATCTCAATGCCGTGCAAACTCACGCGTGCAAGCTGGCATGCAAGAATTGTCATGCTACCATTGGCTACCACGTGCTAGCTTCTGATTCTAACTGATCTCAACACCGTGCAAACTCGCGCACGCACGCTGGCACACGTTCTGCAGTGACCCAACTCTCCGTTTACATCGAAAACGTACGTCTGCACACGGATCAAGGCTGGAGGGTGATCAGCCGGAAGAGAAAGGAACATGCCCAGCGACGGGAGGCAGGGTTCCTTAAACCCATACGATGCGTTTCAAGCCTCGTCACGAAGTTCAGCGACAGTGACTCAGTTCGCCTTTTCCATCGAAGGCGTCTGCACACGGATCCAGGCTGTAAAGTCGTCAGTGGGGTGAAAGGAAAATGCCGAAAATCCCGGATGGAATTACTAACCGTGTGACGAACAGTCTCCGTTCCGCAGTCTGCACCAAACGTTGCTCTCGATCCCATGTTTCTTGAATTCCCACGCCTGCTGTAGGAGGCCTGGGAAACCCGCCCCAACAGCTGAAACCGTTGTCTTCTGCTCTCCGTGGCAACGAGGGCACTCAGAAAGCCCTGCCGCAGTCCTGCATTTTCTGGAACGTGCATCTATAGGTGGCGATAGGCCTGGTCCCCGTTTGCACAGGGCACTCCTGTCATTTCTGACTCCCTAAACTTTTGCTCTTCGCGACCTCAATACCCGTCATTTCTGACTACCTGCCCATCGCTTCGCCGAATAAAGATTGACCCACAAATCTTACAAAACGCTGGCAGGCGTGTGGTTTCCCGTAACACCGTGCCGGTCATCTGCGACTACCTGTTCTTGTTGCCTGCTTTTCTTTCCTGTGATCCAAAAACAACAGCGGTCATTTGTGACTAGCCCTTTTTTCTTCCTGTCAGGGTTTAGGGTTTAGGGTTTCAGGTTTAAGGTTTAGGGTAGGGTTTAGGATTTTGAGTTTAGGGTTTTGGGTTTTGGGTTTGAGGACTTGGGTTTAGGGTTCCGGGTTTAGGGTTTAGGGTTCCGGGTTTACGGTTTTGGGTTCAGGGTTTAGCACGGTAGTCACAAATGACGGGTGCTTCCAGGCTGGAATTGGCGACGCTGCCATGGTTTCCGCACATCTGGGCATGTGAACTGGATTGTGTTGATCCTGCATGCAGAAGGCAGGTAGTCGCAAATGACCGGTGTCGAGATGCCGAAAGTACAATATTCGCTAGGCGCGGTGCTCATTTTCAAGAAATCTTGGTTTTCCCTAGGTGCGGTGCTTTTTTCGCTGAAAATGCAGTTTTTTTCCTAGGTGCCGTGCAGTTTTAATTCTCCGTAGGGTTTTTCCCTAGGCGCGGTGCATCTTTCGCACAGAATTTGCATTTTGCTTCGGCCGGCTGCAACATGTCTTGAAAACAGTTGTTTTTCCCTAAGCGTTGTGTCTTTTTCGCGGGTCACACAACCAGTTCGCGACCCTAGTGATTCTGCAAAGGTCTAGGTTCTGGAGCTTCTAGCTGGCTTTTGGGAAGCCCGAGACCCCACCGCTTAACAGTTTGAAGACTAGCAGAGTCTTCAGGCATCCATGTGCCTGAAAACCCTAAACCCTAAAACCTATTCTCCTTCCGTTGCTCGTCACACTGCTTCGCGGCCGCCGCAGGTGATCATGAACCACGCAGAGCATAACCCAACCCTGAACCCTAAGTCGTTGGATAAGGTCAATTCGTGTTATCCAACGAATTTTTGACCTTAAATTCGTTGGGCAGAAATCGGTTTGACCTTAAATTCGTTGGACAGAAATCGGTTTGACCTTAAGTTCGTTGGACAGAAATCGGTTTGACCTTAAATTCGTTGGACAGAAATCGGTTTGACATTAAATTCGTTGGACGAAAATTCGTTGGATAAGGTCAAAAATTCGTTGGATAAGGTCATCTTGTCTTATCCAACGAATGTTTGACCTTATCCAACGAATAATCGTCCAACGAATTTAAGGTCAAACAAATTCCTGTCCGACGAATTTAAGGTCAATTCGTCCAACGATTTTAATGTCAAAAATTCGTTGGATACGGTACTTATGATGTTTGTTGGGATGTGCCATGTGAAGGTAAGCCGTTAGTGTGGAAGACTGAACGTTTTATTTTCCAATGTTATGGGATTCTATGGGTGGGTGGGTGTTTGGTCTAATTCGTGAAAGTAACTATACTTAAAAAACTGCTCGACCGGAGCTGCTGAACCCTAATCCCTAAGCCTTAAACCCTGAGGCCCAAACCCTAAACCATAACCCCAAAACTCAAAACCCTAAACCGAAAACCTCAAACCGAAACCCTAAGCCCTGAACCCTAAACCCTAATCCCTAAACCTTACACCCTAAGCCCTAAACCCAAAACCGTAAATCGGTCCCCAAGACAGCCGAGTTCTTCAAGATATACGTGAACAAAAGGATGAAAGCCCTAGGGAGTCACAAACGACCGGAGTGCCCCTTTTGGGCTCGGCATGGCTGCGATTCGCAATAGCAATGTATCCCAACGCTTTCGCAACGTCTGCAGGGAGAAGGACCAGCGTCTCTGATCACGCGACAGGGAGCCTAAAGCTACGACGACGACTGTAACAGGTCCTCGGCCTCAGGCCCTGGTCGTCTGGAGGACCTCGCCCATCCGCATCAAACCATCAACAGTTCGAGCAAAGCAGCATGCTTCCCGTACCCATTCCCGCTTGATGCACCCTGCGAGCAATGAAATGAGGAGGACAGGAAGAACAACAGTGTGATGAGTCGTCGGTTCAATGGCTCAACGGCAAACCAGGCGAAGCCAGGGTCCCACGCTGGATATGCCTCCTCAGAATGGGCTTGAACGCAGTGATAGACCTGATCCATATAGGTCGCGCCCATAAAGACGCCACCCAGTCAAACACAAGTTCTGCGCCAAAGGGCTTCATCCAATGAGAAAATCGAGATTGGAGCCACCAACCTCAAGGAGCCATGAGCAAAAAAACGTGGCTATCTCGGCCCTGCTAATCCCTGCTTTGGAAGAACAGCTCCGCCACCCTGTAACCGTAACCCGGCCGGTGACCTCTTTGCAGCACTAGCCACGTCATCGGCATTCCGAGGAAGGACGACTGAAATCCAGCAGACAAGAAGGACAAGGATGACTGCAGGGCTCCAGGGTGCCCGAGGGTGGAAACGAAGTCGATGACCTTCCCGTCTTCTTGGCAGCGGCAGAGGAGCTGTGCAACAGCTTTCATTCTGATAGTGGGGGCCGAAGACGTGTAAGTAGCTGACCGACAAGGCAACGGCGATATAGCGAGTTCCACTCCGGGCACAGGAGGCGGAGGTGTCTGCCATCGAGCCAGGCAGGTTCGTCTGACACGTGAAGACGCTGGTCGTGCCGGGCCTATGCACTCCGGTGTGTCAGCACAGCATTCCACCCAAATGTCACTGCCAAGCAAGGGCTTTATAGGGAATACCAGATTTGGCAAGCCCCAGTGGTTATTGATATCTTTGTGCGACGTACTCTTCCCCAAGTAATGCTACCGTGGTGCAAGGAAAATGCGCAGCGACGGGCGATGGCTGTGACACATTGGCAAACCAGCCGGTAGCAGCTGGGAACTGCGGACAGACGCATTACGGAGGCTGCTGCGGGGCTCGTGGACATACACCCCCCCTTGTCCAGTACTTGGCAATACCTGCGCCTCCGAAGCACTTTCTATCGCCGGAATGAAGCAGGTCAAGTAGCTCTCGCACAGGCGAGTAGTTATGTCGAGATAGGACCGGAGGGCGCAAATGAGACTGCTGTGTTCGCCAGCGGGTATCCCAACAAAAAGGCTAAGCATTGACTAACGGGCCGGCTTTGGACTTGTTGGCCCTGAACGTGCGCCGATGCCTGCAACAGCATGCTCACATGAACCCTGCATGCTTGACTCGTGGCACCGTGCTCGAAGGGGGACGCCCCGAGATGGGTCATCCGAGGCGTTCGGGTCGGACCGAATTCCCAAGCCGGGCAACGGCCCCAGGACACGGAAATTGCTGCCGCCCGACTCTGGCCAGGACGTAACAACTTCACGCAGGATCGTCCCTTAGCAAGGGCTCCTCGGGCGCATAGGAATTGAGCAGTCTTTCAGCAGTCGAAGCAGTTTATGTGCCTGACCTCGTCCCCGCGCCAGGCCGGAAAGACTTCCCAAGAAGAAACTGTGCATCGTTGACCGCGGCGTTTGCTGGCTCGGGATCGCGCCACTTTGCAGCGCCAAGACATGCCGTGCCTTGTAACATGCGAGACACAAAGACAGATGCTGGGAGTGCCCGCGAGCGAAAAAGAGGGACGTGCAAGGGTTGCTCTCATCGGCTGCAGAAGAATGAGGCGACAGCCGGCGGCAGAAATGCCGACTTGTCAGAACTCCGGAGTCCACCGCGAAAAACATCATTGCGGGTACACAGGCCCTGACGGCCATATTGGGCCATATTGAAAAGGCCAATGCGACAGCGGACCTTCACGTCCCTCACTCGGGCAAGGCGTGTGCAAGACAAGGAAGTGAAAGGATGAAAGCAGTGATTTCAAGCTGACAATACGACTGCAAAGGAGGTACCGGTACCCTGGCAGTGCAAATCACAGCACCCTTCCGAAATCAGCAACAAGGCCTCCCGCAGCAAGGGGCCCCACGCAATACCTTGAATCCATACGATAGGGTTGAAGCATCGTCACTAGGTTCAACCACCCTCTGCTCTTAACCTCTCACCGAGTGAAGGAGCCACACAAGGGGACTTGGCCTGCCCTGCACGTGTATCTGACGCAACACAGCTGAAGATAGCTGAAGAAGCACTCCGTTGGCAAGCACTGGCCTGTGAAAAATGACAGCCTGTGCAATGGTGTTTGTTTGGCGCACGAGCATTCGTCCACATGCGGTAAACCTCCAAACCCTAAACTAACATGCCTTGGGACTTTCCGTGCTGCAAACTCTGGGATGCCACAAGAACTGCGATCTGCGTGCTCGACATGTGATTTAGATTGATTTAGATGATAAACAATGCCCTCTGCTACGATCAGCGACGGACCACGCCTCGAACAAGCAGTGGCTCTGTGTCAAGATGCAAGAGAGAGCAATAAGTCTTGCAAGCACCGTCGACATCCTGCACCGTTCCGACTCCGTGTTGCTTCAGATATGCCACACTGAAGTTGGCTCGAATGCTTCCGCTGGTGCTTGCCAAGCTTGCCCACTGGTACGCCAAAGTCGTCTCATCGCTCGACAGGTAAGCATCAGCTACATCAAGCATGGCATCGACATCGCCAGAAGCAGCTGCTCTGCGGCGATAGTCCAGCTCACATTCTCGAGCAATCCCCAGTCCTGTTGATCTCCAACATCTGAAGTGCCATTGCTCTGCATTCCCCTTAGCCCAAAGATCAGCGGCATTGATATGGCTGCTCATTGATCCCAGTTCAGATAGCAGAACGTAGTGAATCAACGCAGCTTCCTCATGGCTCTCAAGGAAATTCCTTCGCGCGTCACTGTGCAAGGACAGCACATCCTCAGCTGTGCACTTCTCCGGGCATGCACAGAACCTGTAACCTACAAATAGTTCAGGAAGATCGGCAACTGTTGTTCAGAGACAACAATCAATTCACGGCTGTAGCTATCACATGCTCCATACTTGGAGGTGGCCTCAAATATTAGACTTGAGACGGAGGGTTTTGACAGAATCGCGGGTGTCCTTCTTCTATACTTGTTCTAGCCGTGTCGTCCCGCTTCTGTTGCGCCAGGTCCTAAAGATCCCGGGATCGACTCTACGTCTATGATATTTTCTGATAATGTGAAATATGCCTGCTGGCTTCCCAACCCTCTTGGTGAATCGCTTATTAAGGCTCGCAGGTTGCTCACAGTGGCATAGATCAATCAGATCGATCTGTGTGAGCTGCAATGGCTTGGCCTCTAGAATCTGCGCACAAGAACAACAACGACAACCACAACCAAAACAACAACAGCAACAACAGCAGCAATAGCAACAGCAACAACAGCAACAACAGCAGCAACAGCAGCAACAGCAGCAACATCAACACCAACACCAACACCAACACCAACACCAACACCAACATAACCACCACAACCATCCCCACCAACAACAACAACCCCGACGACAACAACAGCAGCAATAACAACAACGAAAACGAGACAAACACCAACACAACCACCAAATACACCAACTTCAACACCAACCCCAACCCCAACAACCAACACCAGCACCAACCCCAACAGAAACAGCAGAAACAACAGAACAACAACAACAACAACAACCACGACGACGACAACGACGACGACGACGACGACGACAACGACAACGACAAGGAACAAACAAAAACTGCAGCCCCGTCAACACACATATCTACTTTTTGTCTGTACAATCAGTAAAGACAAAAAAAGAGCTCCGTCCTGTTGTTTTACAACAACAACAACAACAAAGTGGCTAGGGTGTACAGGGCTTGAAGGATTTGCAGACGATTTCCATGTTTTTCAATATTTCAGAGGAGTTCCAAGGATTTTCGGAGTATTTGCAAGGATTTGCAAAGTACCTCCAAGGATCTTCAGAACATGTCCAAGGATTCACAAAATATTTCCAAGGATTTTCAAAGGGTTTTCTGTCCAGGGTTCACGGGTGTCTATGCTTAAGAACTTGCGGTCTTCTGGTTTTGAGACTTTAGGGTTTGGGTTTGGGCTTCAGGTCTGGGCTGCAGCGCCTAAACTTAAACCCAACGCTTTCCACAGCATTGAGATCTTTCTAAACCCCCTTCCAAATACCACAAAAACCCTTTAAAGCTATCCTAAACACCATCAAAGCCTTCCTAACCCCCACCTTCAAAATCCCATTCAAACTCTTCGAAATCCTACTAAAGCCATTCCAAGTCACACTGAAGCCCTTCAACATGACATAAAACCCTTCAAAATCCTTTTGAACCGTTCGATGTCCAATGAACACCCGTGAAAATTCCAGACAAGCCTTTGCAAAACCAACCTCATAATAACACCCTGCAGAATCTCATGACAGCATTGCCATTAAATCTCGCAGATTCCCATACCTGGGGTGGAAACGTGGTGTAATAATGTAGGTGGTTGTTGTAAGGGGGGGGGGTGTCAGAACAGCAGACGGGGCCCCAGTTTTTGTCTCTAGAAGCAGGTAGAGACTAAGTCCTGACTTCAACGGGGCCGTTGTCTCTACCTGCTGCTAGTGACAAAAACTGGAGCCACGTCTGTCGTTTTGGAACCCCCTTTACAACAACCACCCAGCTTGCACCGGACTTCTTATTATCATGGGGCAGATGCTGCCTACTCGCATTTCCCAAACCTCTTCAGGCACCCTGTGCGTGCGCCGGAAGCATTCCCAATTGTTTCTATCCAACATAAGTTGCGGGCTGCTGTTTTTGTCTGTACCAACAACAACAACAGCCACAACCACAACCCACACTAGAAGCAGCAACACCAACACCAGCACCAGCACCAGCACCAGCACCAGCACCAACACCAACACCAACACCAACACCAACAACAAACAACAAGAGCAACAACAGCAGCAACAACGACGACGACCAGGTAACCACAACCACCCTCACGCCCACTACGACGACAACAACAACAACAATTTTTCAATTGAACGCTGAGCGTGCTCTGCGCTTTGCGGGCGATTACCGCTTTGGCACTCACTATTGGGTCGAAACCGACTTCTGCTCAATTCAGAATGGCAATTGTCTAAAGCAACCAGAAAACTACGAAGACCGGAACCATTCTGAAATGAGCCTGAGCCTAAATCCTGTGGGGGGCCTGCGAGTGCTTAAAGCACTCTTGGCACGAAGGGACTGCCCATGCGA
>CAJNJA010019883.1:0-10081 GCA_905231915.1 Symbiodinium necroappetens
AAACCTTAAAACCCTGAAACCTTGAACCCTAAACCTATGAAGCCCCGCTGCGCTTAGCTTTCTGGTCTGCAGCTCCAGGGTGTACGCTCTTGAGCCCACTGTAGGGGCCGCCTTCTTTCAAGCAGGCATAAGGGGTTTAGGGTTTAAGGCTAATGTAGGGGCCTCAATAATGGGAACAGGGTTGTTGGGGCTCCTTTATAGTGTAGTGATAATTAATAAGGAACCCCAAAAGAATTAGTTCGGCTTCCATAGTAGATCGAAAGGGTGTACGTCAACACCAGAAGATTCTTTGTCAGGACTTTACTGAAATCGGAATTCGTAGCCCAAACAACGTAGGTGTCTTGGGGTTCAGATAGGGTTTGGCATTGGATTCTGGATTATCTTTGAGTCCTGCTTCGGGAGCATTACTAAGTTAAAGGGTTAGGGTCCAGGGTAAACCCTCAAACCCTAAATCCTACTTCCTGAGCCCTAAACCTCAAACCCTAAACCTGAAGCCCCAAACCCTAAATCCTACTTCCTAAGCCTTAAACCTCAAACCCTACCACCGTGTTGGAGGATCCACGTCAACTGCAGCCCCATCAGGCTCAACCCCATGATCATGTGGGTAGTTCTCTAAAGCGGTTAAGGTTTAGGGTTTAGGGTTTCGGGTTTAGGCTCCCTTTTTGGGGGTTCTTTTTTGGGATCTATTGAGGGTTTCTATAAGGTACAAAAGGGAGTCTGTTTGGGTAGTTCTCAAAATTCGGGTCCCTTTTGAGGGTCCTTTTTATAAGGGTGCCCTACTATATTGGGGACCCAAAAGGGGACCCTAATCTAGAGAGCTACCCATGTTCGCCTGCAGGCTGGCAAGCACGGTGCCGCGTTTGAGGCGGTGCAGGCGCCGATGAAGAAGCTTGGATGCAACAGCTGCGGCGGTTTAGGGTTTACCCATAGGCCCCTACGTAGTTCCTTTTTGTGGTTCATATTTGGAATCCTACAAGGTAATCCCAAAAAGGAACTACTTAGGGGCCTGTGGGTAGGTCCGGGTTCACCCAAAACGTAAACCCCGCAAACCATCCACTCCTTCCTACCGCCCAAAAACCCGTGACGCCGCCTGCAATCTTATATCTTGAATGATTGGAGCCGCGGATGCCCTAAACTCCCCGTAACATAGAGGCCTGACCAGCTGTCAACCTGATTTCTTAGGGTTGGTAGAATTCACTATACTAGATATTAAAATACGCCGAAGCCCTATTCTAAATTTTCAGATCCGCAGGCCCGAAACCTCAAAACCCTAAATCCCTCAGGCCTTAAATGAGCCTTTTAAAGGCACCTTGTTCCTATTTTTGAATGCGAGCGCTGCTGCCTTTCAAGACTTAGGACCGTGACGACCAGCACTTTTGAACAGAGCATGAGATCCTGACAGCACCGGCTGAAACCCCCCACAAAATCTCATGCAACGGCAGATAAGCCACAGAAACTACTCATAGGTTCCTGAGTAGTTCCTTTTTGGGATTGCTTTATAGGATTCTAAATTAATATAAACCACAAAAAGGAACTACTTAGGAGGCTATGGGTAGTTTATGCCAGTGAATGTCTGAACCCATCTTTTCAACACGCAGCCTTAGGAGGGAAGCTTCCGTACGGTCCCTGGACCTGCAGTTCATGGCTGAAACCTGGCAGAAGAAATTCAGGGGGCTCCGCCTCTTGAAGGCTTTCTGTAGGGGCCTTAATGATTAGAAGAGGGTTTTGGCTCCTTAACAGTAAAAGTCTAACAATAAGGAACCTTGAGGAGTATTATTGGCAATTATCTAGGCTTCTATATTAGGGCCTTATGGGTCTTTGCGGGCTGTAGAGTCACCTTTAGTTTAAAGTTCCTTTAAGGGCACTATAATCGTTCTAGTATGGGTTTAGGGCTTTATGGGTTTGGCTGAGGGCCTTATGGGTTTAGGGTTAAGGGCTTTATGGGTCTAGGGTTAAGGGCTCTATGGCTTAGGGTTTCAAGATGGCTTATGGGTTTAGCCAGGGGATGTGAAATGGTTGTTCAAAGGGCTTCTAAGGCTGTCAGCAGGCGAATAGTTGTTCTTGAGGTGTTCGTTATTTTGGGGTTTTCGGGTTGAGGCTTTAGCGAGTTTAGGATTTCTGGTATTGGGGTTTAAGGCATGGATGCACAATAGTTCCTGCAATTTAGGCAATTCAGGTTTCTGCCCTAAACCCTACCTGGACCCTGAAGAACCTTCATTTTTAAGAACTCATATAAGGAAACTATCCCTGGAAAGGCAGGTCTTATAGGACCTAGGCAAACCCTTGCTTCTAAAACCAGACAGTCTATGGGTTTTGGTTGAGGATGTAAGGAAACTGCTGAGTTGAGAGGGTAATTGGTTGGTATTAACATATCCTAATACACCCATTTAGGGCTTCAGGGTTTAGGGCTTAGAGTTTAGGGTTTAGAGTTCGAGTTTGGGTTTGCTGACGAGGTCGGAATGTTTAGGCGAAGCATTCCCGGTCCGTCCAGCATCCTGATGATGTGTGATACCCCAAGACTCTGTTCGAATTGTTGTTGCAGCTACATTACCCTACGTGTCTGTACCCAAACCCTAGACCCTAAACCCTTAAACCCTAAACCCTGAAACCCTAAACCCTAAATTACTAAACCCCAACTAGTGCTCTAGAGTGCTTCTCGAAGGCCTAACTTAATGCGACTTGGGAACGTGTGGGGCTTTGGAATATGTAGGATCCTTAGCATGGGCGCCGTGCTACTGCTGAGGGTTTGCATTCGCGGGCACTTGGGATCTTAAACCCTAAGGGTCCATGTGCCCAAGAGTATATACTTTGGCCTTAAAGTAGTCCGAAATTGTGTACTTTGGAGCCAAAGTATCTGCTATTTGGGTACATGGACCCTCAGGGAAACAATAGTCCTGACCCCGTGGCCCACGTTAGACAACACAGTACACTTTTCCCAATAAGGGGTGTAAGCCTTTAGATGAAGACGTTTCTTTTCTGAAACCTTTAAGCCTTAAGCCATGTCTCATCTCAACCCTTTGTTGTATCACCAGAAAAAAGCTCTGAAGCTAGAAGTGCCACAATGGATGTGTATGACCTTGTAAGCTTATGAACACCCTCTAGTCAAGACCCTAGATCCGTAAATGCGCGCTTACAAGACTCTTTGTGAACCGATAAGATGCCTTTACAGCAGGGGGAATCCGTCGAAGAGCCTTGATGTGCCTTGTATAGCGTAGGGACAGGATTAGGCTTCAGGGTTTAGGGCTCAGGGTTCAGGGTTGGGGTTTAGGGATTAGGGTTTAGGGTTGAAAGAAAGCTGGCACATGGCTAGCCTCTTGCCCTTAAGGTAAAGTATCCCACTATTAATCCTTGAGGGAATCCTTCAAATATCCCTCATGAGCCCTATAAACGGGCTACATGCGGTGCTCAGGAAATCTACCAAAACCCTAAACCCTAAACCCTAACTCAGGAGATCTACCAAATGTACTTCTGCCCGATGACGTCGGAAGAGCTTTAACGCCACTTGGCATCGTTTCTGGGCTTTGGGACCGCTCTTTGAGGTCTCCATGTTCCTTTACGGGTCTCTAAAGGGGTTTAGGGTTTTAGGGTTTAGGGTTTAGGGTAGGTTGTAAACTGTAGCCTTAGGTTTGTTGATCAAGTCTTTCTCTTTACCTAGCAATTGCCCTTCTGTTAATAGGTAGAGCCCATGAGACTGTAGGTGATTAGAGTCCCAGGTAGGTTCTTGGCTTTATGCTGAGCTGGGCCCTGGGACTTCGCTAGCCTTCGGGTAGTTCTCTAGATTCGGTTCCCTTTATAGGGTCCCTTTAGAGAAGCGTGCCGTACTAGTTTGGGGACCAGGAACCCTCAACCCTAAACCAACCCTAAACTAACCCTAACCCCAAACTAACCCTAGACCCCAAACTAACCCTAAACCCTAAACCAACCTTAAACCCTAAACTAACCTTAAACCCTATAAAGCCCCACCTATACCCGTATGCAGCTTTTAGACCCCAAAGCAGCTAGGGGAATCGCGGGTTGAGGTTTGTGGACCCACGGCCTTACGAAGCATACAGGTTCAGGGTTTGGCTCAGGGATTAGGCTTTAGGGTTCAGGCTTGGTTTAGGGATTATAGGGTTTAGGGTTGGTTTAGGGATTAGGATTTAGGATTTAGATTCTTGGTAGTTGGGTTTAGGATAATACTTGGGAGAGTATCTGATTATGTTAGGCATTTGGACACTTAGGGTAGCAATACTACCACAGTCTTGGAAGCATGGTTTGTCCAAAGCCTTTGCTATAATGTAGAACCTGATTAAGAAACCCTGGCCCTATAAGCCCCTTTTATTAGGATTCATATTAAGAACCCGAATACAGACCCAGGGTTTCTTAATCCGGTTCCTATACTACCGCTACAGGATCCGTCTTGCCCAGAACCTCTGCAAATCCCTCTTGAGGCCGGAGGTCCATCCGTACCGTGAATACAAAGGGTTTGGGGTTTCGGTTTTTTTTTGGGTTTACGGTTTAGGGTTTAGGGTTTTAGGTTTTAGGGCTTTAGGTAGTAGGGTTTAGGGTTTTAGGGTTGAATAGCCTGGCCGTCAACCTAAACATCAAAACATAGCGATGTTTTCATATTTCAATAGTAAGAATCGTTCCTCGCATGCAAGTTTCTTATAGACTACCCACCCCATCAGAAAACATGTTCCCAATTTATTCCCTGGTACGCTACAGATGGATGATGCTCCCGCCTCAGAAAATGTGGTCATCATTCAGGCCCAAAACCACTCACCAGGAGACAAAGTTTCCAAGCCAAGGCCCTCGGTAGCCTGGCCGGCGGTGAAAGATGAGCTGTCGACTTTCGGTCTCCTGGTTCACCGAAGCATCGCCGGGGTAAAGTACGAGGGCCTAGATATTTACCAAGACAACATCATCAACCTCAAGACCTTCTCGGCCGACACCTTGCCTACCGGGGAATCCCTGAGCTTAGTAGCTCGGAAGACGCGAGCCCGCTCTGCGATGCTTTTCTGCAGCTTGATTGGAAGGTCGGTGCCGACCACTGTATGGAGGTCCTCGATGAAGTATCCAGTCACCACCCTGTTTCCAAGCGAGTTATTCGATGCTCAGGGCGACTCGAGGATGTGTCATCAACTCAAAACAGTATAACTGTTTAAGGCTTAAAGTGAAGATTCAAGCATAGGAATCGTTTGCAAAACAAAACCTGGGCCTTTATTAGCTTGTTAATATGAATCCTAATAAAATGGGGGTTATAGGGCCAGGCTTTCTTAATCAGGTTCCTACATTACAGACTAATTAGGCCTTAAAGTCTTAGAACGATTCCTTTACATGTAGATTAAAGCCCAGCCTATACCCTAAGGCCCCTAAGAGGGTTCCTGCACTAAACCCCTAAACCCTAAACCCCTAAACCCTAAACCCTAAACCCCTAAGCATTCTTAATCAGGTTCCTACACTAAAACCGCAAAACCTCAGAACTCCGACACCAGAAAACCTTCGAGCCCCGGGCCTCTAGTTGCTACAGTAGAAGCCCAAAAGAGGATGAGGGTTTAGGGTTTAGGATTTAGGGGGTTTAGGATTTAGGGGGTGTAGGATTAGGAGTTTAGGGTTTAGGGGGTTTAGGGTTTATGGGTTGCGGTTTAGGGTTTTGGTTTAGGGTTTAGTGGTTTAGGTTTAGGGTTTAGGGTTTAGAGTATAGTAGAAGCCAGCAAAAATTGGAAACCCAAGAGCCTCAATCCTTAAAGAGTAATGTATAGAGAGTCCCATCGAATCACTATTTGTCCATAATCCGGTTTCCAACTTGTTGGGCCAAAACCTTACACCCTCAGCCCCAAACCCGGAACTCTAAGCCCGAAACCCCTAAACCCTAAACTCTAAACCCCTCAACCCTAGACTCTAAACCTTCAACGCCTCAACCCTAAACTTGCCTAAAATCCTAAACCCTAAGTCCCTGAACTCTGGGCTTTTCTAGAGCATTAGGGTTTAGAGATTTAGAGTATAGGGTTTAGGGTGTTTTTGGGTTTCAGGGGTTTAGGGCTTAAGGCTTGGAGCTTAGGGTTTAGGGTGTACGTGAGTTTTAGGGTTTAGGGTGTTTTTTTTGTAGGGTTTAGGGTAGTTTGGGCCAAATGGGCTCCGCATCAGTCTTAAGAGTTCCACCCTCTCCCTAAACCCCAAACCCCCTAAACCCTAAAGCCCCTAAACCCCCTAAACCTTAAAGCCCCTAAACCCTAAAGCCCCTTACCTCCAGGTACGCCGTGCTGGATCTGAGCCCTGCGAAAGCCTTGAAGCTGGGGGAGCATGGGCCCAGGGTTTCTAAGTTAAGTTTAGGGTTTAGGGGTTTAGGGGTTTAGGGTTTCGGGGTTTAGGATTTCGGGGTTTCGGATTTCGGGGTTTCGGATTTCGGGGTTTCGGATTTCGGGGTTTAGGGTTTAGGGTTTAGGGTTTAGGGGTTTAGAGTTTAGGGTTTAGGGGTTTAGAGTTTAGGGTTTAGGCTAAGCTCTCAAGGCTCGTAAGGTGGAAGCCTTTCGGGATGATAGAACTCACCCATTAGAGGCTGACAGCTTAAACTTCTTTCTGGCAGTTTTTTTGTTGTGGCCACCTTGGTTGCTGTACGCTAGCGTTTAGCCAAGAAATTTCTATCATTCTGTTGATGATAGAAATCCGTTATTACCCAGAATCAGGAATATACTGTACTTGAATTCTCGTAGTTTCAGGACCTTAAGGTCATGCAAGGTTTATATCATCAACAGTATCTCTGAAATTTCAAGTCCGAAACCCAGCACCACAGACCCCAAAGGCCCAACCTCAATCCCTGAGCCTAAAACCCCAAAGACCCTGAGCCCTAAACCCTTCTAGAACCCTTTATACACATTTATACATCCCTGAAAGGAGTCCTTGCAAGAACCGTTTAAGAGGATCCCTTAAAGCCTAACCCTAAAAACCCTAAAACCCTAAAAACCCTGAAAGCCCCTACTAAACCCGCAACCCAAAACCCCTAAGCCCTAAACCCTAAAAGGGTCCCTTAAAGGAACCCTAAGAGCCCCTAAACTTCGAACTCAGGGCTGAAGGTTCAGGGTCAGGAAGTTCGGCTCTAAGGTTCAGTTCAGGGTTTGGGGTTTAGGGGTTTAGGGGCTGAGGGTTTAGGCTTTAGGGCTTCGGGCTTAGGGTTTAGGTTTTAGGGTTTAGGGTGGTTTAGACGGCTTCGGTTCGTTTGGTTGAGAAGGTTTCGGTTTATGGGGTTTAGGAGAAGGGTCCCAGAAAACTTCTGCCACTTCTGCGACGGCGACGATGTGGTGAGATTGCCTGCGCGACACTTCTAGGAATTTTTAATTTCAGGTGGGTAGTTACCATTATAGGAGCCTTACAGACGGTCTATATATACCTTATAGAAGCCTTATAGAAGCCCTATTGTACCCTAAGCTCCCCACCTGTAGTTTCCTTTATCTTAAACCTTAAACCCTAAACCCTAAACCAACACCCCTAAACCCTAAGACCAAAAACCCTAAACTCCCCACCTGTAGTTTCCTTTAACCGTCTCCTCGACTGATCTGCCGGAAGGGACAGCTTATCCGCAGGAGCCCAGGCGCTTCAAGATTCTTAGTTCTCGGCTTGGGGGCTTAGGGCTTTAGGGTTTAGGGTTTTAGGGTTTAGGGTTTAGGGTTCAGGGTTTAGGATGTACTTCCCCAATACCCAACCTTTGAACTTTTTGGGTTCTTTTTAGTTAGTAGCCATCTGAAAGTTTAACCTTTTCTTCCCCTGGCATATTGGGGAAGTAAGGATTAGTCTTACCTTCAACTCTTTTTACCTACAGTGTAGCAGCCATTACCCCTTAATCAACAGGTAGAACCCATAAAAGCTGTAGGTAATTAGAGTCCCAGGTAGGGTCTAGGTGTTTAATATCGGGGCCCAAACAATTACCCCTGTCCTATTTTGGTGGTTCCTTATGTTTTCTTTATAGCATAACCCTAAGGGTCCATGTGCCCAAATAGTAGATACTTTAGCCCCAAAGTACCCAAATAGGGACTACTTGTTTACGGCCAAAGTATATAGTAGTTAGGTACATGGACCCTTAGGGTAATACCCCAAAGCCATACTCTAATTCTTGAGACTCCTATACCAGGGTTTACCTACAGGGCTGTTTGAGGTAGGGTTTAGGGTCTGAGTTTTAGGGGGTTTTGGGTTTTGGGTTTAGAGTTTAGGGTTTGTGTGTTGTAAGATCTTTCGTAGAGCCTTCATACAAGAACGCACAAGTATCAAAACCCTGCGGACCCCTCCTTTAAGGAGCCTCCAAGGTACGTACTTAAAGGATCAATTAGGGTTAGAATGCTGAGATAGCCAATGGCAGTACTTTTTAAACTTGTTGGCCTTATATGTTAGGTTTGTCCTAAACAGCTTGAACTTTTTGGGCCTGCTTATTGAAGGACGCCGATAAATAAGGTACCTATGTGTATGTTTGCTTCTATAACCTCAATTAAGGGACTTATAACCTTGCTTATCAAGTCCCAATGACCCTGCAAGTAGAACTGAGACAGCCACTACTTGCGATTTAGATATCCACTACCTTAGGCTTTGCCAGCTCAGGGCGTCATCATCAGTCTAAACCCTAAAACCTAAATCTCTCAAGCCCTAAACCCTAAACGGCTCAGGGTGTCATCATCAGTCTGAACCCTAAAACCTAAAACTCTCAATTTCTAAACCCTAAACGGCTCAGGGTGTCATCATCATTCTAAAGCCTAAAACCTAAAACTCGCAAGCCCTAAACCCTAAACGGCTCTTGTGGGCAGCATTGCCCCGAAGGGTGCTTTGTGATCTCGCAGAAGCTTAAACGCGAGGTGCTTTATGGGTCTTATACTTGGAGGTTCGTGGGTAGTTATAAGGGCGACGCTATAAGGGTTCTACCATCTTGGGTTTAGGGTTTAGGGTTCTAGTACTTGTTTCAGGGTAATTAGCTATAAATGGGGTTGCAAGTGGGGGTAGCTATTCTTTTCCATATTAAGTGGACTTAAAACCCTCATAACTCCAATTATGACTACCCATGAGCCTCCAAGTAAGGCTCGTTTAGGGGTTTCGTTGAGTTCGTAGGGCTTTTCGGTCTTACAGGGTGGAAGTGGTTTACATTTTACAGAATTTCGTAGGGTATTTGTGTCTGAACATGATCCGGCACAAAGAGCCGTGTTGGCACCCTTGTGATCTTTTGTATTTTGGGTCTGGTTATTCAAGCTGGACAGTAGGAAAAGAGGCTGTTGTTGCTGTTGGTGATAGAAATCCTGCATTACCCATAGTCAGGAATATACAAAAATTCCCATAGTTTAGGGTCGTCCTTAAGGTAATGCAGGATTTAGATCACCAGCCGTATGATTGAGGGGAGACTGGCAAATCTCGTCATTGTGTTGAGACTAGTGTTGTTAGATGGGCCGGCTTTTATTTATGCGCCTTGCATACCCCTGCAGCCCTGAAGCCTAACCCCGAACACACGTTGTCACTATGGATAGTCGGTGTGTACTGGCTCCTGAATTTTCGAACCTGTCCCAGACTATCCGGATATGGATCCTCAAAGGAATCCGGAAATAGATCGTCAGCTTCTTCGTGGGTTTTAACCAGTCGGCGTGTCGCTATTCAAGACCAGCAGCAGGCTCGGAAAGCTAAGAAATCAATCTTACATGCCACAAAACCAAACCTAGTGCCCCAAACCTAATTAAACCCTAAACCCTAAACATCCCTAAACCCTACCTAGCGCCCCAAACCTGCCCTAAGCCCCAAAACCCTGAGACGCAGAGACTCCAAAACCCCTTAATTAAGAAATATACCTTAAACTAAAATTATAATAGGAACCCTAATAAGATTTAAAGTATATTCCTTGTAATTCCCTTCTAGAAGCCATATAGACCCCTTTTAAGGGACCCTAATAAGATGTAGTAAGGTATATATTCCTTAATTAAGCGCCGTTTTGGAGTCTCTGGGCTCAACCCTAGGCCCTAAACCCCAAGCCCTAAACCCTAAACCCTAAAACCCTAAAACCCTAAACCCTAAACCCTTAACCCTAAACCCCAAACCCTAAACCCTAAAACCCTAAACCCTAAACCAAGCCATACTCCTT
>CAJNJA010019885.1:0-10080 GCA_905231915.1 Symbiodinium necroappetens
CTTATGCTAGAAACCATACCCCACATGTCTTCAGAGCTTAGACAATAAATTACCATAAATACCGAGGTCATCCGAGGTCCGTGTGGGGCTTAGCTCTTGAGCCCAAACCGACCTTGAAACGCTACGTTAACCCGAAGCTCGAAACCTCGTGCCCTTCCCTACACGGTAATGACCCAGAGGGTCCATATATACTACTATTATGGACTTAGGTCCCAGAAGACCATCCTAATAATGGTTTTGGGGGACTTAATTCCATAATAGTAGTGTGTGTGTGTATATATATATATATAGAGAGAGACCCTCTTGGTTAACTGTCTTCAGGGGCTATTTTGATCTGGGTCCAGAGAGGTTGGGCCAAAGGTTAGGCTCCTGATGTTCAAGCTCCAATGTAGGTTGGCACTTTAGGAGTAGTCTTTCTGGGGTACTATATTAGGGCTTAGGGTTTGGGTTTCGGGTTTAGGGTTTAAGTGTTGCTATGGGCAAGGCAAGTCTAGGATGTTTGGCTTGGCTGCTAGCCCTAATCCCCTGAACCCCAACCTCCCAAGCATTAAACCGCAACTCTAAGCCCTATAACCCTAAACCCTAAACCCTAGGGGCCCCTTTAAAGGGGACCCTGTTATGGAACCCTAAAATGTAGGGGCCCCGTTGAAGGGGATCCTCTTATAGAATCCAAAAAAGTAGCTACCCTCCGACCCCCCCAGCATCGGTCCTCCTCCCGAGTAAGGCGTCGGAAGATGATCCGGCGCCCAGCCGCGGAGACCACCTGGGACTTTCTGAAAAATTAGGGTCTAGAGGTTTAGGGTTTAGGGGTTTAGGGTTTAGGGTTTACGGGTTTAGGGTTTAGGGTTTAGAAATAGGGTCCCCTATTTTCAGAACCCCCCACCTTCGTCGGGTTCGGCAGTTGCAGCGTCTTCCCATGTCGGAGCACCTGGGGTTTAGGGTTTAGGGCTTAGGGTTTAGGGTACCCGGGTGAATGCAGTGCACCGTCAGGGGTGTACCCATAGGCGCCTAAGTAGTTCCTTGTTATGGTATATATTTAGAATCCTATAAGGTAATCCCAAAAAGGAACTACTTGTAGGGTTAAAGGCTAGGGCTCTGCACGGGGGGGGGGGGCGGAGGGTGCTTGGTTTACTGCATGGTATTCATTTTTATTAACTCATGACTTAACCCTCATCCCGAAACCCCACTCGGATGAATGGCACTCCGCGACAGCATACCGTGCGCTCTGTAGCTCAAGCAACATCCCAGAGGGGAGCGAAACTGGGATATGCTACAACTTGTTCAGGCCCTTCTTTCTTATCTGAAGTTTTGAAACTTGAGTGAACGACTGCGCTTGCATGGTGTATCACTTCAAGCACATGGCCTGCTGCCTTGAAAGTGCTGGGCCTGCAAATAAGCTGCTTCAGAGCCCTGCAGGTCCAAGATCCCAGACGGGTCCAAAACTTCAACCAAAATTTAACACCTGAACGCTAATCCCCAAACCCTGACGTATAGATATAGATGTGAATATAGAGATATAGATGTAGGTATAGGATACAGATATAAGTCTGTCTTTGTTCTGTGCCTCGAGGTCTGTTGTAGCTGGTTGCACTTGTCGCCCCTGAGCTCGGCTCTGTGGCCCCTAAACTGCAGGAAACTTAAAAATTCAGCCGTGAAGAGCCCTAATGTAGAAGAGTTAATAATTAGAATAGGGTTTTGGGCTACAGTATACTATAACCCCCAAAAACAAAGTATCGATGAATATTTAGGATAGTAAACTCGCAATCCTAACTCGTGACACCCGAAATCTAGCAAGGCCTGGAAGGAAAGGTCCAAGGCCCTAATCCTCTCATCCCTGAACCGCAACGGAAATCCTCAACACTCTCATACTGAGCCCTGGTAGTATGCACGTTGTGCCGAAATTTCGCTCCTCATTTAGGGGCCTTATGAGCAGAATGTGCTTCTGGCATGAGTTCTGAAATCGTCTCAATATGGTGGAGTTGCGTTTATGAAGGGCCATAAGGGGCAGTGCTACTGGTGAGCCAAACTCCTGTAGGAGAAACTTCAAGAATCCGAGTTCCAGACTTGGCCCCTCTGACCATTGCGGACCTGTCGCCATGACATTGGTTACTTGCCATAGAAGTTGTCCTGACTATAATGCAGGTATCTGTTAATGCAAGCTTGGGCTTTTGGGTTGGGAACAATTGGATTGTCAGCGTTTGCTCCGTTCCGGAGGAGGCTTTTGGTTAGGAGTGGGGCAAAAATCAGGAAAAGTACGAGGTGCGAAACATAAGTCACGTGATCGTCTGTGCGACACAGCTTTTTCAGTGCCATGAGATTCCTCCAACATCCTACCAAACCTCCGTGACTTTCCTCCGTGATGCCCTTGTAGCGGCAATTGTAGGGCTGATTCTAGGCATGACGAGGCAAAGGCTGCGAGACAACAATCCTGAACCCTCAACACGCTGCAAGGTTTAGGGTTCAGGGGTTCAAGGCCGTTCAGGGGTTCAAGGGCTTAGGTTTTAGGGTTTAGGTTGAATCAGTCGAATCCCATTTTGCAGGAAGCAATATCGCAATGTCTACCTCAGCTTCGTTCCCCCGAGCCCCCCACGCCGAAGATACGTTTCCTGAAAATACTCATCCCTATTTTCCCCAATGGGTCCCGTATATGGAGGATCATGGGACTTAGTAAAGTTATACTTACCCCAATTGGGGCTATAAGCTGCTACCTTACCAAAAACCCAAGCTACTCCCATGATCCTCCAAGTATGACTCAGGTGAAGAGCCCAAATATGCTTATATTCCTCTCGACAAACATTGCGCCAAAGCCCAAAAGGCCAACACCGATCCCGTCTGCTGCTGGCTGGGGCACATCGAAACCTCCTTTCATCTCCGCATCCCACCAATCGTAAATCGCACGGCTTTCAGACTGTCCCGCCTGACCTGCGTCACTTGGATTTAACAGGTTTCTGTGGCTTCGATGTTAGCATTCAGGGGCATCTTGACTTGTAAGTCTAGGGCGGAGGGGTCGGCGATGTAGCCGGTAGGCTCAAGGTTGGAGGGTTCCGTGTGCGTTTTGAGGGATAGATTCGGACATCATGTACACTCTATCGTGGATGAGGCAAACACATGACTCCCGCAAGTAACCCCAAAGTGGTGACTCTGATGGTCAGAATAAGGTTTTGAGGCATCTTATCATCCATTTATATCTCTTTGTGGGCCATCAGTGGATACTGTTACTACTAAAAATTCAGACCTCGACATTCAATGAAGGCTTCCTCCCTAAAGTTGAAGATTCGTGAAATGACGGGTTTAGGGCAGCCTCCCACGAGGCTGAGTCCTTCCTGAAGTTGCACGGTGGGGAGTTTCAGGGTTTAGGGGTTTAGGGCTTAGGGTTTAGGGGTTTAAGGGTTTAGGGGTTTAGGGTTCATTGCACGGTGGGGAGAGTAGTACCAAGAACGCACATCTTGCGGCTTCTACTTCCGAGATCTATACATACACTGACATACCTACAAGCCTTTTTTGTGGAAGATCCGTCAAAGCCTGCCATTTTGTAGGTCTGCAGACCTATATAGTTCGCTACAGTAAACCTTAAGCTGGAAAACTCGGAAGCGGACCCAGTCTTGGAGCCGGTAAAGCTAGTTCTGGTTTGTAATCGCCGACTGACTTGAAGCAAGATTCCATACCCAGAGAGCCCAATACCCCTTAATTAAGGAATATACCTTAATTCATAATATTAAGGCCCCTATAATTTAAGGTATATTCCTTATTTAAGGGGTATTGGGCTCTCTGGGTACCCCAACCGCCCAAACTTGAAACTGAAGAGCCCTTGACGCGAAAGATCGGTAGTATACCAGGCAAAGATCTCTTCGCGCGATGATCCAGGACAGACTGTCGCCAGTTGTCCAGGCCGACGAGAACTTGCCTGCCCAGTGGTTGAGTGCGAGAGCTTACGCCTCATCAAGCCTACGTGCTGTTAAACACGGAGAGCCCAATACCCTTAATTAAGGAATATACCTTAAATCATAATATTAAGGCCCCTATAATTGAAAGTATATTCCTTATAATTTAAGGGGTATTGGGCTCTCTGAATTATTGCCGCAGTTGCACACATTAGGGTCTTCTTGTCAGAAAACCTTGGCGAAAGTTTTGCTGAACGAAATGCCGAACGCTCCCTCCTAACCAGCCACCCGCCCCGTCCTTGCACTGGTTGACTGAGTTCACATACTTTCGAGAACCCCAACTTCCTTGGTTTAGGGGTTTAGGGTTTAGGGGTTTAGGGTTTAGGGGTTGCTTCTTCAGGCCATGAGAGATTCGTGGAACTTGTCTTGACATACGGGTTACTTTCAAAAAGAATGTCACTTTTTGCCGGGAACCCTGTCTAAGTCTACTCTTTATACGGCACTCCATAGGTTAGGAACCCCCCCCCCCCCCAAACAAAAAAAAAAAGGGACCTTAGTTTGGAGCACCACCCATATGGGTGGTTCTCTCGATTCGGGTCCCTTTTGGGGGGTTCTATTTCTAAGGGTGCCGTACTCTATTCGGGACCTAAAAAAGGGACCCTAATTTAGAGAACTACCCACCTGGGGAATCACTTTGCGGGATGTAGGAGCTGTGGCTTCAGCAGTGCGGCGCTAATGCCACAGACTTTCACTTGGTTTAAGGGCTCAGGGTTCCCAGAGAGCCCAATACCCCTTGATTAAGGAATGTAGCTTAAATCATAATATTAAGGCACCTATAAAAATTTACTAGCTTAAATCATAATATTAAGGCCCCTATAAGCATTTAAGGTATACATCCTTATTATTTAAGGGGTATTGGGCTCTCTGGGCTTACAGGGGCTAACCCTCCCCTCTCTTCGACCTGGTCGCCTCAGGGAAACCAAAGGCAGCCTCTGCAGAAGAAACGGGTAACAGTGAGCCTGTGAGCCAAGGTCCCCGACGGTTTAGGTTAATTATTCCATTGGCCCACAAAAAGTACCTTATTGAGGATTTTAACATTTAGAAACCAAGAAAGGCCTTTTCGGCTACAGATTAGTTATCGGTACGGATCAAGTTTTAGGGCCAGGATGCTGCATCAAAACCGTAGCACCTGAGTCTCCGAACCCGGGGTTCGGTGAGCTTGGAAACCTCTCCTGTGCAGCCGCTAAGAACTTGTTGAACATACACCCAAACCCTAAACCCCTAAACCCCTAAACGCTAAACCCTAGACCCCTAAACCCTCAACCCCTGAACCCTAAACCCCTAAACCCTAAACCCCTAAACCCTCAACCCCTAAACCCTGATCCCTAAACCCCTAAACCCTAAAACCCTAAACCCTAAACCCTGAACCCTAAACCCTAAAACACCTAAAAGCCTGAATACCCCTGAGACCCTATGAAAAATCACCAGGCCCTTTGGGCTCTGCATTCCTTCCGGTTGATGAGATATATCCTGCATTACCCATAATAAGGAATACACCACAATTCCCATAGTTTAGGGTCCTTAAGGTACTGCAGGGCTTATATCACCTAAAATCTACAAGCCCAAGATCCCCTGGAAAAATACCAGGCCCTTGGCTCTGCATTCCCTAATCAATAAAACCCTAAAAATCTACAAATCTACAAGATCCCCAAACGCACCCGATGCCTTGCAAAACGCGCTTCTTCTGCCCGGTGGCTGCCTGTGGCTCGATGAGCTTCGGAGGACTCTCATCGGCTTCTCGGTTTAGTATAGGGTTTAAGGATCAAAGTTGAGGGTTTAGGGGTTAGGGTTTCGGGTTTTGGGGTTTAGTCAAAAAAGAAGCGCACTTCGGACATTGAGGACTCAAGCCCGAGACCCTGAACCCTGGAAGGGCAATGCCGAGTCTCCTATCTGTCTCCCTCTCTTTCTGCATTTGCAGATTGGTATGTTGTGTGTATTTGTGTACACATGTATAGAGTGTATATATATATATACACACCCATGTGTATGTGTATATAGATAGATAGATAGCTAGCTAGCTAGATAGATAGATAGATAGATAGCTTCAATTATTCATATACACATGCAGAGAGAGAGAGAGAGTGTGTGCGTGTGTTTCGGTCTTTTTAACTATCTATCAATCTACCTATCTATCTTACATGGCCAGAGAGACAGACAGGTAGATCGATGCATAGATAGACAGATAGCAAGCATGTGCAAAGCCACCGTGGCTTCGGGATTCTCCTTGCCATCCAGGGACTGCGGTCGTAGCGAGTCGAATCTGCGGGGAACCAGAGCAGGGGCACCGAGGTGTCGAACAAGTCGGCGGTGATATCCTGGCAGGTTCAGGGCTTCAGGGTTTAAGGGTTCAAGATTCGGGGTCTTTAGGGTTCCGGGCTTTAGGGCTTTATGGTGTAGGGTGCAGGATAAGCTTCGACCTTCCAAGATACCACTAACAGAGTCCTTAAAGACCCCGATCAAGTACGACTATAACTGAGTGTAGTCGGGGGTTCTGGGTTTGGCTTCGGGTTTTAACAGGACTAATGTAAACCCTTGGGCTTGGAGTCTGTAGCTCCGGATTACCATTATTACTACCATTTGCATTGAAAGTACTATTATCATTATTATTGTTATTACAGTTATCTTCATTGGTATTGTTAGAGTCAGACCTCTTTTAACGGATAGTTCCCAGCCATTTCTGCACGCACACGGCAAGTGGCAAGGAGTCGTTGAGCTGTCCCTTCCGGTCTGTCTGCATGCACATGTGCATATCAGCCTGTCTGCACGCACGTTCATGCGATGCGTCTGTGCGTGTGAGGTAAGTTGAGTGGCGTGAGTCAGTGTCTGTAGTTCATTACATATGCATTCATGCATGCATGCAGTAGATAATTAGGGGGGCAGGCGGGGGGGCAGGTGGGCGAACGCGCGCACACAGGCAGGCAGCGAGGGAAGGAAGGCAGGAAGACAGGCAGGTAGGTACAGTAGGTATATACTGTACACAGCTATATGTGTGCATGCGCAGACTCACGGTCAAACACAGAGATGTGCCTTTCCTCTATGCGTAGCCAGGCTCTGCAGCTTGGACAGGGTTTTGCAGGTTTGAGAGATTCTGAAATCTTACCTCTGTTCGAAGACGGGTGCTCGAAGAGTCCATCAACCTGTTCTATGAAAATTACGGCATGCCAGCACCTTAAACCCTGAATCCAGAACGCATTTCGCAATGGCTCGACTTCTTCGTTTTGAGGTCTCTGCCAACGTTCTTCGTGTCTCTGCATGGCATCGCAAGACACATGGCATCCTCGAATGTCTGCATCTTTGAACACTACAGGCCCCATACCTGCCAAGCCAAACGAAGCCTTAATCCCTTGCCATTGCAGTCGAAGATGGCTTGGCATAAGGAGAATTTCGGGTTTAGATCTTACCCTGGGACTCCAAATGGTCCAAAGCAGGTACTGTTTAAAGACTTTAGAGCCCCCAAGTAAGTACTATTTTTATACTTGAAACCCCAGGGTTAGTGTTGGGGTTTTCATGTTTTAGGGGGTCGGGGCCTCTGGTGCCACGTTTGGGGTTCGTCGATCCCCCTCAACCTTGAACCGCAAAGCCCACAAATCCTAAAGTCCTGAACCCTCGAAATCCTCAAGGTCAACCCCAAGGCTTAGGGTTTAGGGTGTAGGGCTTGGGGTCCGTATCCTAAACCCTTCGAGTCCTTATCCTAAACCCTTAATCCCGAAATCGACACCCATACTGACCCCTTCAGAACAAGGTTCCGCGATCGTGCCATCTTCGAAGAGGATGAAGGAATGGTAGGCCCAGTCCTACACGAAAGGTGTAGGGCTGAGGTCCAGAGTCTAGAGTTTAGTTTGGGGCTTAGGGTTTAGGGTTTGGGGGCTACAGATCTAAGGGTTTTGGTTTGTAGAGTTTGGGCTCAGTGGTACATGCAAGACACATTTCGATAGCCTTGCAATTCACAGCAATCCCTAGCTAGAAATGAATGGGACGAAACAGCATGAAACCCCACCCACAAAGGCGAAGCAACATCCGCAAGTAGGTATAGTCAGACGATATGTCCTTCCGACCCTGAACGGTCGAGGCCCAAACATCCCAAACCCAAAGCCAGAAACCCCGAAGCCTGACAAGGGCTGAGGGTTTAAGGCTTAAGGTTTCGGGCTATTTAAACTTAAACCCAAACCCTAAACCCCAAACCGGGTCCTGATAAGCACTAGGCCACCACGGCATCCGCTCCGTACTGGCGAGGAAGCTCCCGTGGACCACACTGGCAGTTTTGGACGCTGCAGGGTTTAGGGTTTCGGGTGTTTATACAGTGTGCGTGCAGTGGGTTCGCCTTTTACTTTATGAACAGGGGCGCGCCCTTATCGCGCGCTTGCGTCAGCATGTAGCCACGCCCACGCCCGAACCACCCCAACTATTCTCAACTATAGCGTTTAAGGTTCACCCCCCAAACCCCCTTTAAGGGGGGTTTTCCTGCCCCTGCTTCCCTTCGCAATGAACCGCTGCTGGAATGGATTGGTGCCGGGTTGTGGGTCCTCGCGGCCTGTGCCGGCCGCTCGACGAGAAGCAATGGTGCCAACAAACAACCCGCCCCTCACACCCACTAAGGGTCGATCGAAGTGTGTACACCTATTCTGGCAAAGAAAGTCGCCCCCTAAAACCGGCCAGAAGGGCTCTGGAGCCTTGGGAAAGGCCTTGGAGTCGGTCTTTGTCGGAAATGGGTCAGGTTCCCTAGAACCCGACAAATTTTTTCCTTTTTGAGGTATCCATTTTTTCCGGAAATTTCGGGCAGGCCGCCTTGTATAGGACAGGTCCAGGAGGCCCCGGTCCCTTGCCCCAGACTTTTTCGGGGCACCCCAAAAAGGTTCTTCCTGGGGTCCTGCACCGTCGGCGAGGGTGCTACACTTTCCTCGGCACCGTCCCATCCCACGGAGAGCATACTGTGAAGTGCTGCCCTCGCAGGGGATGGCCTTTCATTGGCCATTGCTGGAGGTGGCCCCCGGTAACTGTAAGAGTCGTTGCTTCGTGCTTAGTACCTTCATGAGGGATCATGTCGAGTCTGTGAAGCGGGCTGTCTTGCCGAGTGTGCTTCCAACCTGTGCTAGATTGTCCCTGCTGGGGCGGGACCATGAAGATTCAGGTGATGCTTGCGCTGCCGCGCGTAGGGCCATGCCCCGTTTGCGTCTTAACCTTCGCGGGCGGAGATAACGCGGCTGCCGGTCCTTTTGCACAGGGGTGGCTCTCACTCTCACTCACTCTTGGAGCCCCTGGAATCTGCCAGCCTGGGGCTCCAGACCCCCGCGGTTGTGGCTTGGCGTTACCCTTCCTGACGGCACGCTCGGCCGGGGCCCTCGGTCGGAGCCTCGAGCGCCCATGCAAATTGTCAGCGGCGATCTCGGCAGTTCTGAGTTTTGGGTCTAAGGCCAGTTTAGGGTTTGGAGGGGATTCAAAAGGTTTCTCCAAGCGTTCCCTGGGCGACTGAGGGTTTTCGCGGTGTGGGTGTATAGGGCCGAAAGAGTTTAAAGCTCGCAGTTTTGGGCTGCAAGCGAAGCTCGAGGTGCAAATATTAAGGGTTTAGACTGTGCCACAGTTGGAAGGCTTTCGGGCCTAAGCTCCTCAAAATATCAACATACAGAAGCCATAATCATTGGAGCAAGGCTTGAGGGTATGCGATTTTTTGTAACTATATGGGACTTTCGAAAATTAGGGTACCTTAATTTGGGGTCCTTAGAATAAGGATCCTACTATTTAAGGTACTATATTAGGGTCCCCTATTTTCGGAAACCCCCATGTTGAGGAACTTTGATTCGGACCAAGGCCCTACATGGAATCCCTGTAGAGAGAACCTCGAAGCACTTCCCAGAGAGCCCAACAGCCCTTGATGAAGGAAGATATAGCTTAAATCATCATATTAAGGCCCCTATGATTTAAGGTATATTCCTTATTTCAGGCTTAAAGAGACCCTTATAGATCCCTCATTAAGGAACCCTATAATTTAAGATTAAGGGGTATTGGGCTCGCTGGGTTCGCGACTAAAGTAGACCCGGCCTCGCGCTGCCCAGGCCCAGGCGAGTGACCAGGCGACTCACTTTCTCTCGCGTCAGGATCTCCTTGCAGAGCCACGGTTTAGGGTTTCGGGATTTAGGAGTTT